>JAULBZ010003719.1:0-15922 GCA_032360805.1 Neoturris breviconis
CAATTTTGACGTCATAATTAAGAAACATTTGCTACTAGGTCCCTCGCTAGGTTTCTTATAAAATAAAATACGTGTAGATCAACTACCTCCAGCGCAGGTACCATCTTTAATAGTAATATCATCAATACCAGTATCACCTTGGAAACCTGAACCACGAACTGCTTCGATAATCACCTAGAATGTAATGTAACAACTATTGAGATGGAATCATCACAAACGTAAATTTGAAATAATCCCCTTCCATATATTTTCAATTCTTTTGAATTTGACCAAAAATATTTCCTTCATTTGATATCTATGGTATTTTAGTTGTTTTACCCTACAAGAAAATGTTGCTTTTTGAATAAAATATTAAGATAATCCTTAAAGTAAATCACCAAAATGTACGATATAATTGATCGCCAACATAAAAACTTTAACCCTATGAAGTTTGGGAGAGACATTATGCCCTCCCAGCTAAGAATTTGGTTAAGCGTTTTTTGGTTTTGCTTCGTTATTCTTAAAATTTTGTGATTTTTCTAAAATTTTGTTGCGTAAAATTTGCATAATTTTTTCCAAAAATATTGCTAAATTTCCCAGAGGTAATGTCATGCATGTCTTCTACATAGTTAATTGACATTCATTTTGCTTGATTTTATTACAAACATCAGATTACAAATCATTTTTAGCATTTCTGACATCATTTTATAATTTACAAACTGGAATGTATATTTTGCGGACCAGACTACCTGGGGAACATTACCACATCATACGGGAAGGTACGACATCATACACCATTAAGTATAATTTGACTCAAATTCACAATTATTTTTCAGAAGAATTATCAAATTTCAACCTCAGTTTTCTACCCGATCATTATTTTTTGACATTAAATCTTTTGAATAAAAAATTGATTGATTTGTAGAGAATAATTGCTGATAACAACTTGAAATGTTATATATTGGTTGGATAGAGTTATTTCATTAGTTCAAAATCTTTTCCCAGAGGACAAAAACATGTTCAAAGTCAGCAGTAAAGATGCTAAACAAAACGTTAATACAACCTAAAGTACGTCGACTCTTACATATTTCTTACATATCTCATCTCAACCAGGTATTAAAGGAATGTGAATGAGATAGTCACTTCTTCTAATTCTCAAAGTGAAATGTAAAAAATGTAAAAAATATTTGTGTCTTAGCAGGAATTATTTTTTTTGTTCATTCCTGATTTTTAACAATTACAAACGATGATATATTTTTAGCCTTTGAATGTACATTGCAAAATTTTGCTTGCATTTATTTAATAAAAACAAGGTAAATTTAGCTTATCCTATCACCAAAGAATTTGAGAATCTTTTTCTCGTCCCGAGATTAGTTATTATAAATAGAAGATCATTTTTTACGTTTAGAAAATTTATACTCTTATTGTAAATGAAAATTTCCCTGAATCTTTGTCTTGGTGAATGCTGTGAAATGACGGTTTTAGATTCCTATCTAGGGCTGATAAATGGTTGCAAAATCAAAAAACACTGACAAAAATCCCCTAGTCAAAAATCTAAATCTGTCATTGCGCAGCTACAAAGGAAAATATTCAGAGATTTCCATAACCATATGACTACATCTAGAACTTAGTTATCACCTTGCAGACATCCGGAAGTAGGCAGTGCCAGCCAAGTAACCAAATGAGATCTGGATACAATTTTTTTACGAAAATATCCTTTTCTGTTCTCTAGATGTTTGTTTTGTCATATAAAGTCATTTTTTAGACCCATTTGAATCTAAATACTTGGTTTACGACATTACCTGTGGAGAAGTGGTTTTGAGCATAGTTTTTAGATTTAAAGCTGAAAACTATAATAACAAAAAACTCCCTCACAGGGGATGTTCGGTATATTCAGGCTTGCTAGTAATGAAAACTGAATCAATTTCGATTGCAAACTTGATGACAGATGACATAATTTTATTATCAGCAGTTTTATAGGTACCCATGTTTTTGCCTCATTTACCTAATTCTATCAATCTAATAAAACATTTAACACATAAATCATGTATGTTGGTGAGAAATTATTTTAGATATTATATATCTATCACAAACAATTAAGAACGATTTCCAAATTCCGTTTCAAAAAGCAGATATTTTGACAGCTTTAAAAAAGGCAAAATCAATAATTTTAAGAAATATTATTTACCTACGAGGAAGAGCGTTTAGTCAATGAAATTGCAATTAAACGGTTTCTTTGGCACCAAGAAACCAATCAAATGCAAGATCATACAGATTGCTAACGTGAATACTAACCTGATAATTATTAGCTTCATAAATATCAAATTTTTCAATTTTCCAAGGTTTCAGTTGATCACCTGATTTCGTGAAGACTTCCTTTTCTTGTAGTGTTACCATATTCTTTGTATAAACATGTAGCGAACCTAAATAATTTCAGAAAATAGAGAAGAAAATAGAAATGAATTAAGATAAAAACAAACATTGCCATGTTCTTTTATAATTCTCTCTATGTTCATTAGCTATCATGCTTTTCTACTTTTTCCTATAGCTTTTCTCTTCTCAAACCACTGGTATCTGTATCAAAATTTCTAAGCACTTTAACAGTGATACTACATATAAATAAAATATAAATAAATAATCAAACAGAAGCGTACCTGTAGAAGCACCATACATATTGTATGCAAACGACATGCATCTTGCAACAGGAGTCATATCTTTACTGAGTAAGCGAGCCTTCCATCCTTCTCTAGCAGGCGAGGATGTTTCGATAAATATGTAGTGACCTACATGAAAAGTTTTATATTGTACATGCATATTAATATGCACTTAGGAAGTCCTAAGAACGAGTATGGTGGACTCGCTCATTATTATACAAGAATAACATTACTGTTTGAAGTGGATAAGTAGTATGATTTGTATTAGTACTACACTAGCTTTAAGCTCCATTGCAAATTGTGAGAGTCAACCTCTTTTCTTATTCACAATATCATTTTTTGGATTTTTCAACAACATTTACATTTTATTTTTATTTCTGGAGTTTGTTTTGCAAGATTATTCTAAACTAAACTTTAATGCTAAAACTCATTTCTTTGTTCAGAGAAAGAACAAGGCATTTACTCTACCCAGCAGTTCCTTGAGAGTTATCCCCAAATGAACCATTCGGGTTTTTTGCTCTAAGAGAACAAATAAATTCCCTCCCCTCTGTAGGTCCTTGTTTTTCTCCAAATGTAAAAGATGTAATGTCTTAGATGTCAGTACAAACCGATAAATCTTGCACATCTGGTAGAGAAAATTTAAGATACCAAACAAATGGAATTTGCAACAGAAGAGTTAGAGAGGTAATGTTAAAATACAAAGTCAGTAATATCAGAGAAACACCATTTTAGCAGCAACAAATAGCAATAAACAAATGGATCAGGCAAGAAGTTTTTGTAAAATAATGGTGGAACAATAACTGATATCATTTGTTATAGCAGCAAAAAAAGCAAGAAAAAGGCTAAGCATATCATGTCCCCACTCATAGTATTGCCTTAGGAAATGACACATAGTAAGCTCAGGTTTGAGAGGTGAATGATAGCAGCAACGTTGGTGGAATTTAAATGTGCCCACCATCTTGAATCCACAAAAGCCAAATACATCCACCATAAAGGTCGCAAACTTAATACACTATTCACTCAAAACGAATAGAATTGCTCATGTGCATTCCGAGACATCACCAAAGTACAAAGTAGGCTAAAAACAGGCCAAAAGCCAGCCTATAGCTGAAGTCAATAAATGAACCTTTTTGCCATAGTCAAACTCAGTTGGTGATTTCCTGTTTATGTAGCAAATTTGCAGAGAAATCATACAGTAGTTTTAAGAGAGTTTTTTGTTCTGCCATATTTGTTGGGTATTATATAATATAATTTCTTTTATGTTCGTATGTGTGGGTTTGAGTGCCAAATTTTCACTGATTTAATAGCATACACATACACACATATGTGGAAAACACACGGAGCATGTCCTTTTATTTTATTTTTAATGTATTACTAGCAACTGCTAGCTTTAGTGGTACAAGGTGTCTAACCATTAACAAAAAGACGTTTTGATAACATCTTTCGATGGTGATTAGGTCTCCCCTGTATGCCAGATAGATTAAATATAAACAAGAAAATAAAAATAATTAATACCTGATCCTGAAGTATGGTCACCAGAAGGCCCTGTAGATGAAGATGGTGTAGTGCCTGAGTGACGTTTCCAATCAAAATCATCCGTTGCATCATTTGTCCATGTACCAAGTGGTTCCGTATCAATATCAAAAGTGCAATCACTGGGACCTTAGAAATAAGAAGAAATAACATTAAAAATTTCAGTTAAAGCTACAACTCGATATCAGTAAAATAATTAGTTGTGCATGTACTATAGAGAAAAATACACCTATAAGCAGTGTGTATAACAAGAGCCAATAATCACTGTGTAGGAGTAATTTTTTAGCATATTTTCAGGCTATAAAGCCCGAAGCTATGCTCAAAGATTACTCCTCCACAGTGGTTATTTGTTCTTATTTTAAGCACTGACTAAGGTAAAATTAAACTCTCAAAAAACTTCTCATACAATGCTGGATTTGTCTGATTACAATATTTCAATAACAAGAGTTGTGATATACAGACTACTCCAGATATATTATAATACCGTGTTTAGCATTTATCTAATATGCAGGGTTTTATTTTTACTGTTTGTAACAACCAAACAAAACTACTACTGTTGTTTTCAAAATATGAAATTTGATACATATGTTTTTGAATCATAATCTGAATAAAATGCAATATATTTCCTCAATTAAATATTATTTTGAAAAAATTGTATAATAAATTGAAATACAGATAATATACAAAATATAATACATTGCCTTTAAATGCTTATACCAATCAAAATGGTAACAATTCAAGAACATTTTCTAATCAAATGAACAGTATTAAAAGTAGCAGAGTGGAATTAAACCTAACACATAAATATGATTTGCATACACACATATCTATACAATAAATAAAAAGAGACAATATGTGTGTTATAGCCTAATATAGGAAACAAGCTTTAATGTTTTTAAAAAAATCATGTCTTTTTAAATTTAAGATTTGTTTATAGGTTACATGCATGTATACAGGCTACATGTATGCAAGATATATATATATATATAAATATACATGTATACAGGCTACATGCATAGAGGCTATATACATAGGATATACATAACACAGAATGCTTTTGCTATACTATAATGTTTTTATTGGTTAAAGAAACCATGTATGTATTTAAGATTCAAGGTTTTAGTCTCATAGAAAACAAATTCTAATTCACCATTATCTCCTTAATGATTAGGGTATAAAATTTAACTGGATGTGGTCCGACTCTCACAGAAATGGAATGTTCAAAAATATAAAATACCTTTTGTCTCAAAAAGTTCTTAATAATTTTTTACATGGGTTTTACAGGATTTTTCGGGGTTTTAGGCAAAATAATTTTGAAAGCTATTCGTGCAGATTAATTTTCGCTTAGTTTGAATATCGCGCAAAATTCAATCCTACACTAAATGCAATACAAGTAAGGTAGATTAAATACATACCAGAAGAACAACTTCTTTGCTCGCATTCTTGAGAAGACGTAGTAGCACCAACACAAGATTTACCACCATTTTTAGGTGCTGGGTCTGTACACACACGTGTTCTTGTTTGTGTACCTTTATCACATGTTACACTACAATCACTAAACGAACCCCACTTGTTCCAGTGACCATCAACAGGAGCTATAGAAAGAACATTTAGCAGGAAATTTGATTAATTTATTACAAACAAGTTATGTTTTTATTTTAAAAAAGGATAAAGACTGCAGTATTGGTTCATTGCAGTATGGAATAGTTATAGTCCTAAGGTAATAAAATTCCTTTTAACGGGTAATCTGGTGATTTCTTATTTTCGTAACTACTTTACTTATTTGTGAATTGTAAACTGATTTCAATACAAAAGGTATAATCTTGAAATAAGTCCCCAAAACAGAGAGCCAGTCGGATAATTGTACCAGCCGGACATATAGCCAGCTAGATAATTGTACCACAGAGAGTGGAAAGTGTATAAAATATGAATAACTATTAGGGTTAGGGTTAGAGGTCTTATATACTGTTAGTGTTTAAAGAAATCATATATATTAAGAGTTTAAAATATATAATTTAAAACATGTTATGAAATTTAGGTTCTTTTATCTGCATTACAATTTATAACTTGCATCCCTCAGGCTTTAACAAATTCCTATCTGTATTTCTTGGATTCAAATATTCACATGCTATTTTTATATAAGAACAACAGAAACAAATTATTTTTTTTGCCTTTGGAAATATTGGATTAGATTTTGTAATACAGACAAGCATTTTACAGGAAATTATGATATGCCTGAGTATTTGTTTGTCTTCTATCATGACTTTGCTGCTTAGTGTTATTGCGCAGCAGAGCTACAAGTGTTACATATTTTGTTTGCAGTTTGCAGTTAAATTAATGTGCAGATCAAGATTCATTTATTTGATATTAGAATAGCAAACTAAATAGAAAAGAGCAGAGAAAAGCAAATAGCTCTTGAACTTTTAGGCCAGAACTCATTTATCTCATTAGATTAAAGATAATCAGTATACTACATAATTAGTATACCACATTTCAGCACATTCCATTTGCATTATGCGCTTATTCGAATGTTTTGAAACAATAATTGAATTTTTGAAACTCTTGGTCAACATTCCAAAACAGATTTAAGTAGATGTTTAACACATATATTTTACTTAGTTAGGCCAAGAATTTTAAAACTTTTCATAACTTTTTTGATGAAGTGTGGCCTCTATGATGTGCCTAGGCCCATTATTACTACTTATGCTAGATAATTATCTTTAATAAGCAAAATGGAAAAGAGGAATGTGGATGTGGGAAATTAAAAATTAAGTTAGATCGGATTACTGTAATGTATCGATTAAATGCCCCCCTCGAATAAGTAGCCTGCCAAACTAAGCAAAATATTAACCTAGAATATAGAACTTTGTATATATTAAACATCATAGTACTATGCATACACTATATAATGTCATAGGGTTCCTATATTGTATTGTAATAACAATATTTTCCCTTTCTAATAACGAATGAATAATTATGTTATTATACCAAATCAGCTGTTATGAAACGTGTAGAAAATCCATTTACAAAAATGCTAATAAAAGGGACAGAAAAAAATAACAGTGATAGACATAGATTGATGATAGATTGATGAGATGTTGTGAACTATTTAACTGTTAAACCCTTAACAGGGTTTAAGAGATGTATCCATCAGCTGCATATGGTGCATATTTTGTGTCTGACTGATATAGTCATCATAGATATTGCTTAACTTTGCTGACCATGAATTGCTAAGCAAAGATCTATAAATATACCAGAATGAGTTAATGAACCTTCACATGCATTAGTCTGTCTTTTTCAATAATATTCTTTTGTATTTTGACCAGTAAAGTTAGCAATAAGATGCTAGCTAAACATATATGACGACAGTAGAAGCAGAAGCTTCAGCCAACAATTGTTTTTGACAGCTAAAATCTTAGCTTTTATACTTCAAACAAACAATGAACTATCACTTTTTTTTTCTAATTCGGACTCTCAGGATTTCTCAGATTTAGTAAACTCAACGACTGAAAATCCCCAAAACATCTGTATAACTTCTGATCCACTAATCCTATTAGGTCCAAAAATGGTGACTTTTCACGTTAATGCATTTAAAAACTGCTGACAAAAAAATATTTCCAAAAGTCGTCTACAAACGGATCTAGAACCACTTTCAATATGGTATTATTTCGGTCTATAAGGCATTACAACAGCTTTTTATTGTGTAATAGTTAAAAAACATTCATTTAACAAAATAACTAAATAAATAATGGTTCTAGCTAAATTTCCTTTTTCGCCTTTCATGTCAGGTTTCCACCAATACTGCGGTTGGATATAGTCTCATTCTGCATGAAATGATGATTTATGCTTATAGGGTTAATAGCCTGCCATTTCACTTTAACAGATAGACAAAATAATGAAGGAAAAATAATCGAATTTTTTCCAAAAATAAATATCCAAAATAGGGGCATACTTGGAAAATATATTCCACTGTTAAGGGGTTAATATATATTGCGATGTTAGACAATATATATTTCGGAAATTTAGAAATTTAATGAATCTGGTAAAGTTATAAGTCTGCTCCATGTAGTTAAGGAGGGTTTAGTAATTAGTAAAAAATATATAAATAGCTGGAATTGTTCATACAAATAACGCACATAACTCGTATCGTTAAATTTTTAGACATCTATGATAATAAATAAGAAACTTTGCAGAAAAAAAATTTCCAATTTGTTTTGGTCAATTATGACGTCATACTTGGCAACAATATTTAGACCAAAAATGTAGTAAAACGTCTGAGGCTCAAATCTGGAACTTCCTTAACCATGAATTTTATCTCAGAATGTTAGTACTGCGAGTGCTGTATATGAAACAGAGCTCTCCCTGGTAATATGATATTCTCAAATCTGCACAATCAGCATTTTTTTACTTATGACGTCATCAAAATTAACGCCAAAATGCTGATTCTGCAATACTGGATATAGGTAAGACCAGGGCGAGCTTTGTTTCATATACAGTACTTGCACAATGCTATCATTCTGAGGTCATAATCATGGTTAAGGAAGTTCCAGAACTGAGCCCCGACCATTTTACTACATTTTTCGCCCAACAATTGTCCCCAAGTGATATGACATCATAACTGACCAAACAATATTTGATTTTTTTTCTTCTTCAATTTATTTATTATCATGTCTGACATCTTAATGATACTAGTTAATTGTGTTACTTGCAGTAATATTTCCAGCTATTTATACTCTTGCTAAACCCTCCTCAACTACGTAGAGTGGGAAAAATATAAGTTGAGGGTAAACTCTAACCAGGGTAAATATTGGTCGCTGGACTTTTCCCTACTTTTTTCCCCGATAAGGTATATTATATCCTTACCGTTACATTCAGCATATGAACAAACGGCTTTGTTAGAATCAATACCCCAAATTGTAAGATCGGTATCAACTGGATTGGGACAAGCTGTTTTATCAGTGGGATTCATACAGAACCTCGTTTGTTCTTTTTTACAATTCACATCACATGGACCATAATCTGACCAATTACTCCAACCAGTACCTCCATCTATAATAAAAACTTGATAAATTGACAATATCACTGGTAACTGGGGATGAATATGAATTTGATAAAAAAAATATTATATAGCGCTTCAAAAAATACTGTGGAGGAATGATTTTTGAGCATGGCTTGAGGCTACAAAACCTGAAGCTATGCTCAAAAATCTCTACTTCATAATGATTATTTACTCTTATTTCGACAACTGGTAAGCCAAATGTAGAAATTTACTTATTTATAAATTTACTACAGAACATTATTATAGAAAATGTATTTTCTCTTGTATAAGTAGATTATATTTAACTCATTCTCTGCATACTTCAAGTCCTGGAGCATTTAAAAAGATGTGTGTCTCATTCAAGGTTAGATAGTTATACCATAATTAGTCAATAATTAGTCAATATGGGAAAACCGGTGAGCGCCTTTGCGTCCAGAATGAAACTATTATTGTAAATAGTCGATATACAAATCCACTGTGAGTGGCTCAATGGCTATGAGAACACTACATAGAGCTGCTGTAAATGGAGTGTGGAATGAGTGAGCCTGGATATAGAACCAATGGTTTACAGCAGCGGAAGAACTTGCATGGGCATGAGTTAGATGGGGTAGAGTTATTTCCCAATACCAACACTGCTGTGGATACCCTCAGGCCCTGGGTAAAATAGATTAGAATGAAGAATTTCTGGAAAACAGATCCTTAGCTTATAACACATAACAAAAATCCATTTTAAAATCATATTAATTTATTCTTGTTGTACAAAAATTAGTATGAATAAGGTATACACTAACTTCAATTAATTCTATCATAAAATATCTCATCAAATCTATTTTCGTCTTTTAAATATCGTCACAGTTTTCATCATAATTTCATATTTCAAACTCTTTTTTCATACCGATTTATGCTAGGAACTAAACAGTTATTAAATCAGATAATGTATTAAAATTTTGCCAAAAATGATGAAAATACTATGTAACAAAATTAATCGCAGTTATGCATTGGTGAAGAATGAAGTAATGACGATACTACGTAACCAGTGGTCAAAGTGAAAGTTAATAATCATTGTGGAGGAAGGGTTTTTGAGCATAGCTTCAAGCTTTCTAGCCTGAAGCTATACTCAAAATTATCTTGTCCACAGTGATTATTGGCTCTTATTTGATCCACTTACTTGAACAATCATATAATGCATTCAGTTGAAACATATCAGTAACTGACATATCATTTCTTTGTCCAAGTTCCGCTGTTGGTGTCGATAAACTTAATATAGTTGGTTTTTCAGCTGAAAAGAAAATCACAGATTATGTTCCGTAAACATACAATACAGCTGGAACTAAAACAAATAATAACTGTGGAGAAGTGATTTTTGAGCATAGCCTCAGAGTTTATATGATTATTTGTTCTTATTTCCAACACTTAAGTTCACAAGAAATACAGAGAATAATTCTTCGCAAAAGTCAATAGAAGACACGCATCATGTGATATCAATTTCTACCAATGGAGTATCTTCTTTTGGCTTTCGAGCGGAATTATCTGCCTAACAAAAACCCACCTCAAGGCTGCCATTTTATAAACAACTTGCATTCTAAATACTAATATAAATAAATTCTGATGATAACAACATTAAAGAAGCATATCATACAATGCTGCTTAATATCACACTTTCTTACACTTCTAGTTACGTAAACTTTAAAGAACTTTACAAATCTTACAATCCTTTGCAAATGAATATTTGCCATAATGCATAATGGAGCCAAAGTCATAAGGAGCCTTTAAAACATCAGCTGCTTCTTTTGAATATTTTTTAAAGTTGTGAATTTCACCTAGATAAAAAAGGATATTAGATATTAGAGTTTTTGCAGGAATTGAGAGACTTGGATAACAGTGGTCAAAACAAGATTAATCACTATGAAGGAAGGATGTTTGAGCATAGCTTCAGGCTATGTTCAAAAATCACTCCTCCACAGTGATTATTTATTCTTATTTCGATCGCTGGATAGTATGTATATATAAGATTATCATGAATATTATAACTTTCTAAAATCCAAAGTCCATAAGTGAATACATTTCATATTTTACCTTCTTTGATATTCTCCCAGAATATTTCAACATATTGGTCTCGATCTGGTCTTGATTGTTCATGCCAAAAACCAAGAGCATGCATAACTTCATGCATGATGATACCCTAATAATAATGTTTAAATGTTCTTAAAATGAAAGGTTCAGAATGTTCCGGTTAAAACCGGAAAGGTAATATTATTAAATAAAAATGTATTTTTTACGATAAATAATGTGTTTCTATATATTTTATTTTGCACATACATCAGGTTTTCTTAAATTATCTAAATAACAACCCCTGGGTGATTAGTGCAGTATTGGCTCAGTGGTTAAGCCCCATACCTGGAAGTACTGCTACCTACCTGTTCCCTTGTATACTGGTTCCGGCCATGTTTCGTGGTCAATAAGTTGAGGGTTGTATCACCCGTGATGTGACTGATTAAGATCTGGCGATGATCAAAAAGTACTACCTCTCCTAGTAGTTGCCTCGGCCTTGAGAGGGGGAATCATATTGTGAAACATGTTTAAATGTTGTAGATTTGTAGATTAAAAAAAGCATTCTATTCAACGTTACACATTAGAAGATATTTATGGAATAGCTGCTTACAATTTTGGCTTCATTATATTGTTTGCTTAAAACTTGCAAAGTATTCGCAACAACTCATCACAAAGAACTGTTTATTATGCTCGTTCTTACCCTGCCAGCACGCGATGTCTTATCAATGTCAAAAAGAAATCCTTTTTGTCATCAAATAACCATCTTTTTGATGTTGCTAAGACGTTGCGTGTTCATGAGGTAAAAACAAGCAGTGGTCAAAATAATATTAAATAATCAGTTTGGAGGAGGGATTATTAAGCGTAACAGTCTGAAGCTATGCTCCAAAACCATGCCCCCAGTGATTATCTGCTCTTCTTTTAAAAATACAGAGAAATCAAAAAAGTGAAACGGTGTCAACATGTTGGATCCAACATCATCTGAAATTTTGCAATGTTGGATCTAACGTGTTGACACAATTTAATCACACACAACAATTTTACTTATATTGAAATTCGCTTAGCACTCATTTTCGCTCGTACTGAATTTAATTTAGCGCACCAAATTTAGATATTTTATCAGATGTACTTAAAACTTTGGAGAGAGAGAGAGAGAGATCTTGGATAATAAAAATGGTGGATCATGGTGATATTTCCTTAAATGAATCATTTAGTGACTGCTTCAGGCTCGATATATTCTTTTCCTAGATATATTAAAGAATGACTAGAATGCTAGTGTAGCTTATTCTAAACATGTCCTTAAAACCCAGTGTGTCTTTGCATCACAATTCTTTTCTGCTGTTATTAAAATATCCTTTTGTCTCTCTCCTTTTAATCCACTGCTTGTTTTTTTCCTGTTTTTCGCTTTTTGTTATTTGAGAACATCTAAAATTACAATAGCTGCAAAGCATTTTAATACTACTGCCTTGGTTGCCATTTTAACAAGAAATTTGATTTGTTTTGAAGATTGCAAAATATTTTGTATTTAATTGACATGTGCCGAACAACAATGTTGCGTCGGGTGACCAAACCATGCCAACAGCAAAGAAACAGGAGAAATGTCGACACACGCTGGCTCAAAAATTTGATTGAAATCAAATTTCACACAAAACATTCCAACATGTTTCAACATCATCCAACACATCAACCAAATGATCGCAACATTTTAAACAACCCAACATGATGGATTCAACATATTGGCACTGTTTAATAGGGTCTTAAGGAAACACCAATTGAAAACTGTAAGTATGTCTTTAAATATTCTTACATCATATACGCAGTTGGTTCCAAGGGATATTTCTTGTGATCCTGATGACCAAAAATTCCTTCCAACACTTGAGTAACAACTAAAACAAAAAAACAGTTGAAATAATTGAAGAGCAGTAAATTGAATATTATTGCATGGATATAATGATATCATGATAGATAGGACTCACCGTAATAATAATAAAAAAAAATCTGTAGAAATTGATTGCAAATTAGTCCTTTTTAGCCCTTTTGTGTTAAGAAAAACACGCATTCTGCATATTATAACCTTCGCCCAGTTACATCTAAAGTTAAAATAAATCTGATTTTTTTTTTAAAAACGGCTTTTAGTCTGTTTTGATAACATCTTGAACTGTTCGGTATATTACACATTTGCTTTTCACAATAGCATTATTCAACATTTTTAATGGTACTTAACCATATTATATTATGCCGAACGACTTGGTGAATCCAAA
Organism: Neoturris breviconis; assembly: GCA_032360805.1. Lineage (NCBI taxonomy): Eukaryota > Metazoa > Cnidaria > Hydrozoa > Anthoathecata > Pandeidae > Neoturris > Neoturris breviconis. The sequence continues at coordinate 13,515 of JAULBZ010003719.1, forward strand.
TTATGAATTTCGGATTTCCTTTAAACTGATCAGATAAAAGATACTGGCAGAATGAATAGATTATAAATGAGGTGTTACTGACCCTGATTTCTTGATGAATTTTACCCAATTGTCCTCATTTTCGTGTAGTTTAAATTTAATACATGTATTTTTTTGAATTTTATCTAATGCTCCTTTGATGGTATCAGCTGATTCACCTGCAAAAAATATAATAAGTGAACAAAAATTCATTAACTTTGTTTACATACACTCTTCATGTTAAAAAACATTTTACTTATGTCAATTTCGTAAAAACTTCAAATTATTATGGCACATGCATGCATAACCATAGTTTTCATGACGATAATTTATTATAGTAATTCTTATTATATATTATATACTTTTGATCAACATTGATCAGATATATACCAGTCATCCTGACTAAAAATTGTTCAAAAGAGGTTAAGAGTACCTTATAATATACAAATAAATCAATATAAATGTAACTTATGGTTGGTTTTCATTTGGCGGAATATTCTGTGCTTAAGCCAAAAGAAAACATAACATTGGTAGAAATTGACATTACACAATGTGTGATGTCAATTTCTACCAATAGAATGTCTTCTTTTGGCTTATGCACAGAATTTTCCACCTAATAGGTACCAACCTTCATAGAGCATCTAAAAGTCAACAATCTTAACAGGTTGTATAACAGGTTATAACTTCAGGTTATTTGTACAATTGCTAACTTGTTAAGATTTTTGGCCAAAGTCATTTGATTTAGTTTCTTCGCCTTACTTAGTATAAAACTTGTGCAAGTCTACTGTTAATACTTTTGTAAATATCCACATTTTCTTGGATATATTACACATAAGACTACCTGGCTACTTTAAACAAGTATATTTCTTAGGACAATATCAAAGAACAATTCTCTTTACCACAATTATGTTTAATTGTCTTCTGAAACAGTGGTAATCGGTTTATCATAAGATACACAGCCTGAAAGACTGCTGAATAAAGACTTGTATAGCTCTGTATACAGACCATGTGTATTGCCATAACAGTTCGTATATGGAGCACAATGTTCAGTAGTTTTTCATGATGTGATAAGTATAAAATAAACTGCCTCTATACTGCTGTATGAATAAAATCATAATTATTTTGAAACAAAATTGCATGACTGTCGCAGTGACGTTGTTTGCTAGCAAGGTCTGACATCAATTGCTAGCAAGGGTAGGAGTTCATATACAAACTAGTTATTTTTGATACACTTGTCCAAATGTTAGTTCTCATTTTAAATAGAAGGAAATATAACTTTACTCAAAGAAGAATCAACTTCATAAGGAACTACTCTATTGAGCCACAGGTAAACACGATCTCGTCGAGCATCTCTTTTTCTCCTCTCCCATGCTGATCCTTCAAGGCCTAAATACAAAAACAAACATTTACAACATAACATTTCGCTACAGCAATTTTTATGCCTGTATACAGGTACGGGACCAAGTATGGAAACAAATAAGGGAGGACAGAAAACAATCAATACATTTGACTACCTTACTTATGGTCATATTCGTGCATGTTTATTTGTTGCGCATAATCAATTTTCCGCATTTCAATTAGACCTTTTTGCACAGCTCCAATTTTGCTCATCTTAAGAACATTGTGAGACAATAATAAAACACAGCTACAAAAAACGTGGTGGGGGTACTTTTATGGCAATGACATGCTTTATAACTTGTCATCTTGGTCAAAAAGACTTTAACACGGTGCTTTATAGGTCATTATTTTCTAACATTGCATTTATTTAGCTGAAGGTAATTCTTGTTATTGATGACCTTCTTTTTTTTTGGTAACCCGAACTTAAAGATTGGGACATTTTACAATTTTTCTGTAGCCTTGAATTTAAAGCTATTCGTGTATCACAAAATTTATATGGGTTCAATTTTGGGCACCAAAGCTTTGCACAAATTTCAGATTACATTAGAGCATAATTAAGGTATATCTAAAGAAATAATGTTATGCCAATGAGTTTGCAAGTGATTTACTTCTTCAGTATGTAAAAACCAAACAATTGCAAGATCTCAGTACATTTCTCTGCCAATATTAAGTTGAGATGCTTCCTAAGCAAACCTATTATAATAATGATAAGCATTCCTAGTGGACACATGATATCACAACAATATTGCAAAAACGTCACAACGATGTCGTTTTGACATTGTTTCAACATTGTTCTGACATTATTTGCAGACAAGGTTAATAAACATATATAAAGGCTACATGAGCATTACGCAAAATTCACTTTCAAAAAAAATAAAAAGATCTTAATAAAATAATTTCATGAGCCTAGATCAGTATACCTACAACTGATCGCATAAATTATGAGACATTTTACGAATTTCGACAAGCAATACAAGCCACAAGTAAAACGT
>JAULBZ010003720.1:0-15921 GCA_032360805.1 Neoturris breviconis
TAGTAGACGACAAAGATAATGTTGTAAATAAAAAACGACACGTTCATGAAGACAAATCCATGTTATTTTAGTAAGCTTTCGCTCGCTTCAAGCGAGCATGATCACATGAATATTTTACAGTTCTGTTAGAGTTTATAACTAAAATTATTACAATAGAGTCATTTACAAAAACAATGGCATTGACATGACACTTTTACATTGTTTTTGTTAATGACTCTATTGTAATATTTTATTGTGTTTTTACTTCGAGTAATAGATACTTCTGATAATATTGTTCGAGAGATTTAAAACTCCACAAATTACAGTAACTAATCAAATTTTAACGATGTACTGTGTATTACTGTTACAATTCATATAAGAACGAAATATCTTCAGTTATATCAAGCTCGTCCCCAGCCCCAAGAAAAATAAAAAAAAGTCAAAAGGGGCTGGAGACGAGCTTGCAGTTATATATTGTTTTATAAATTATGTGTTGGTATGTTAATTACAACCACGAATATAATGATTAATTTTATAAAACAGGCTTACTTCTTTATCAACATACTGCTAATAAAATTTACGCACGTGGTATATTTTTGTCAGCAATGACCACCACGCCAGTCATTTGAAATAAAAATAGCCTCGTCTGAGTGAAGTATTATGATTCGTGGTGGCGGCAACGAATACGGACATGCTCTGAGTGTTTAAATTTTTAAGCGGCGATTAATATATATTTAAAGTGAAAATTGTATATGGATTACAGTTTTCCAGTACAAATACGTTTTGATCTACATTGCTATATTAATACTTGAATGCCTCCTAAGCTATGAAGTATGTTAACCTTCCATAAAATTGGAGAGGCTGAAATACACGATCATTTTAAAATGACTGTGTATTTCATGAACACATTAACAGCCGCATGGCGGCCGAAAGAATTCTGTTTTTAGTGTAAAATCTCTATGTTGTATCATAGATATATATCTATGGTTGTATTCTGCCTAACGTATTCTCATGTTAAGTTCGGATAGTTTTAATGACAATCCATCAATATAAAATTTAATTAACAGCTATTAATTCTTATTGCTCTCGTTTTACATGCGAGTGGCATAATCAGGGCTATGTTCTAAGTTATTGCCAGTCAATACGTAATGATCATTTTTCGTAGAAGTTTCCTAATACAGCCAGAATATTTCATAAGATGATATGACGCATTGTTGATGTGATCATGTTTCTATTGTTTGCGTATTAAGCATACAGAACATAATAGATGTTTAGATTTATTTACGAAAAAATTACTATCAATTTACGAATGATAATTTGCTACAAAGGTGCAGAAAAAATTAAAAATATTTTAATTAAATATGATTTTATTTTCTACTAGAAAATAGTGGCGTTGCCAAACTAACGACAAAGATACACGATAGAGAAATCATCTTTGATCATTGCAAGGCGTGCCAGTAAAACGTCTCATACGTAAATCAACATAGATTTGAACTCAAAATAATAATAAATATGCCTGCTTCAAATAACCTAGTTTCTTTTCTATTCCTCCTATCGGGATATACAATACTACAAATATCGGAGATATTGGCGATATGTATTGTTTGTGTTTAAAGTGAACAGGCTATGCTCGGTATGCCGGGTATGTTATGCACATACGTCTGGTATGCACTGAACACAAATCTGAAAGAGGTCCAGTACAAGACGACAAAAGTTGATTTTTGTCTCTCTAGTATGAAACCATTTCATCATTTCTTGAATTACAATAAACGTTTATATATCAAGCGAAGTTCGCCTAATACACCATAGATATATCTCTTTCGTATATCTATGAATATACCAAAATTTAGCCTCGCAAGGAGATGTCAATTATGTGGTTAATAATTACCCAAATATAGGAACTCGGGCTATTTTGTGCAGATTCTGGTCGGAAAAGAAAAAGAATAAGAAAAAAACCTGACCAAATGAATAGCTTTCTTTCATGCAGAATTCTAATGAAGAAAAGTACCGGTCATTTCAAATGATCATTTTAAAATGATTATTTAAACATGTTTGACTTTCATCATTTTAAAATGATTTACTTTGAATAGAAAATTCTAGACTCTACTGTTTTCCTCAAATTTTTACGACGCCAGTTCGTTTAAAAGTTTATTTTAGCATACAAGAGAAGATTCTTAAATGATTCGTGCAGTTAGGCGTTCACATCATTTTAAATGTTGAAAAAAAATGATCATTGTTCCTGCCCAAATCGTGAACACATACGTGCCAATCGACACGAAATTATTTGTAGTTTATTATTGAACTTATTTAATTAAATTCCCTTGAGTGAATTATAATCAGTGTTCCTCGCACGACTGTGATTCTCTTGATGGAATTGTATACGAATAAAAACAGTGTTTGATTTAACTCTGATCAAGTCAAGCACCGAGATTTATGAACACGTAAGAACATGATATATTTATTAGAAGAAAGTGTACTATTTTATCCAGTTCCATAAATCACTACAAGACAAAACGAACCAACAATCACTTTAAAATGATCATGTCAGCCTTAATGGAGTTAAATTATATTTAACCAAGTCGATAATAGATGGTTTAAATGAGTGGTAGAGAAAATTTGGAGTCGTTATGATAACCAGATCATTTTCGTAAGCGCTGATGTAAATTTTCGACTAACTGCAAAACTGTCAAATGGTAAATTTGTTTTTCTCGATTCATTGGATGATTTTAAGAGATTATGTTAATCTAGGTTTTTTGTTGTGTTTTTCTCTTTCTTTACCTTATTATTATCATAATTACTTGTAATAACTTGTAATTACTCATAATTGTTCTCATGACGTAATTTTCAACTCTTATCACCGCTTACTAATATTACCGTAATACTTAGTGGCTACAATTCGGTTCGTTGTAATCACCCATCGGCATCAAGACAAGGAGGTGTTTGTGTTTACTACCGTGATCGTCGGCCACTATCCAGAAAATCTGGCATCACCCGCGTGAATGAATGCTTCTTCTGCGATATTAAGTTGGGTAATAACAATAGCTTTATTCGTCTTCTTTATAGATTGCCAAGTCAATTAGCAGATGTATTTTGTATTTTTAAAAAATATTTGGAGGAGACCATAGTTAATATTAACAATGGACCAGTATCTTTTCCTTCTCATTGGTGATTTTAATGTCAAGAACACTAGATGGTGGGCAGACGATATTGATAATTCTTTGGGATCGAAATTGATGGTCTTCATCAAATAATTGAGGGCCTTATTCACATTCTTCCCAACTCTAGCTACATCTTGTATTGATCTTATTTTCCGGAAGCGAACCCGGCCGGCTAAGTTACTAATAGTAGAAACGATTTGCCTGATGAACTTGAGTACACGTTAAAACATTTTGCTGATGACACATCTAAATTATCTTGCACCAAGGAGCCAGTTCTTTGCTGTGACAAGATGAACAATGATTCAAAGAAGATTTATGATTGGGCATGTCAATGGAAAATGTAATTTAATCCAGATCCCAAGAAGCAGGCCATCGAGGTCATTTTCTCGAGAAAAGAAGGTTTCTATCGTCCAACTCAATCTTTCTTTTGGTAATTCTATTATTTCCTCTGTACAGTCCACTAAGCATCTTGGCATCATTCGTGACAAGGGTTTATCCTTTAATCATCGTTTGAAAAAGAAGATCTCCACTACCAACAAAGGCTTCAAGCTTATCACACGCTTGCAAAAATGTCTTCCTCGTAAAACACTTTTGTTAGTCGGCAAAGCTTTTATCAGACCTCATTTAGAATATGGCGATATCATCTTTGATAACCCACATAATCTGTCCTTTGCTCAAAAGCTGGAATCTGCAATATAATGCTGTACTAGCTATCACTGGATGTATTCGAGGATCTTTGCGTGATAAACTGTAATACCAGTAGTTCGGTTTAGAACGTTTATCTGATAGAAGGTGCCTCAGACGAAGGCTACCTTTCGTAAAATGGTTAACCGTTCAGTGGCACAATATCTACAAAACTTTGTCTCCTAGGTGCATGATACCAACTACAATGTCGTAGCAACCTCTCGTATTGAGTATTTCCAAACAACTTTCTTTCCTGCTGTATGTCACAGTGGAATATTTTGGATTATAGTATTCGAAATAAGTTCTTGCGTTCCAATCTCAACTCCTCATTTACAATGGACATCATTCTCTAGAGGTTAAATTGCTAAACAAACTTCGGATTGGTTAAGCGAACATAAGTTCCGTCACTATTTTCTTGACACAGAAGATCTCCTTTACAGCTGTCGCACTAATTCCATCGAAACATGAGAACATTTCCTACTGCACTGCCCTAACTTTGCCGCTTCTCGATTTAAGCTCTTTAATAACTTCCAAATGAAAGAAATGTCGCTTTTTCTACATATTAACCCTATTCAGGACTACGAGTCTACTTGTTCCCCTGTAAAGTGGCCCCAGCAATGTTTCAGAGTAAATAAGGTAGATTGAGAGTTGTATCACGAGAAAGATCAAAATCTAGAGGGTCGAAAAGTAATGGCCTCAGCCTTAAAAAATATTTTCTTTGGTTTTAATTCGTTTTACACTATTGATGCACTCAAAATAGCAATTGCGTGTGAACAAATTAATTTATATTCATATTTTTCAAAATGGAACCATTCTTTAAAGGCAGGTGTTTTTTGAATTGCTTATTTGAACAGTTTCACGAAATTGTAAACGCATATATTTATTTAATCTCTCAACATGATATGCGTGTGATTTTTTTTATCGTTAGTAAAAGCTAATATATGTGTTTTAAAATTTCAAGCGTAGGGTTCCATCTCCAATATTCGCTCCCAGGGGAAGTGTGCTGAATCAATCATCTTGCGTTTGATTGGTTCCTTCGTCCCGAAGAAACCAATCAATTGCAAGCTCATTGACTTTTCTCAAATTTATTGATTTTTACTAGTTTAAAGCTGCTAAAATATCTGCTTTGGGAAACGAACTTCGAAGATGGCTCCTAAGATTTTTTAAAATATATATAAAATGTTTATATTTATGTAGATATGGTTATTGGCACTTGCTGCATATAATTACACATTTTATGGGTTACGCTGTCTTCGTAAGTGCTGCATCACCACATTAATCTCTAATCGAGGATTCCCCGGTTCATTCTCTTTTTCCGCTTATTTTTATATTCATTCTTTAACCCTATTCAACCTGGGGAATGGATTCTACTCCATGGAAGAAGTTGGGTTTTGGAGATAAAATCTTCAGACTTCCTAAAGGTTGATTGGCAGTACGAATTTGATATCTAAGGTAGTGTTTCCATAATAAGCTGTTTTTAAGCAGCTGGTAAAACAAAATTTGAGAAGAAGCCTTTTTCGTGAAATTTGAACCCAATTTTTTATTCGTCAAAAAAACGTAAATCTGAAAACAGAATTAGACAATCTTTTTCCAATGAAAAGTGATTTCTTTTTTCCTATACATAAAGATTTTTACCAAAGATTCCCAATACATTCACTACACCAAGTTCTACTTTAGATACAAAAAAGTGACACCCAGCAAAAATAATTATACCGAAATATACCTCTCTTGTATTGGAGATGCATGTGCCAAGGTTTACATTTCTAGCATATTCTTATGAGAAATTACGGATAAGAAGGGGAGGAATCCAGGTATACAAAATCTTAAAATACCCAAGGCTGAATGGAAATAAGTCCACCATTATTGTTTGAAATGTTTTTAATAGCTCAACGTCAGGTCAAAGTACCCTGTTACTCCGGAAGAAAGACCAACTAAGAGCTAAGTTCATGGCATCTTACCAGAATAAGGCCAATGGGCTTGTTTAGGGTACTCAATATCTGGTTTACTTTTTTAGTTGAGTTCTTTCAATATAGTTCTAAATAAATGTCTCTGGTACAATAGTATTCAATTTGTCCGCCATAATATGATGCAAAACTGCAGCTTTTGAATGAATGGCTTATATGACTAGAAATTTTATGGCTTTTCCTACAATTTATCTAGGATCATTTTAAAAAAAAGTTTTTTTCGGTAACTAGGGATTATTTTCGCCTAGCAACTATATTTTTGACAGGTGGTAAAAAAACATTTTCTTCTTAATCTTTTTATTTTCTTCTTATTTTGCTTAAAAATCATTTTGGTATATTGCTTAAAAAAGAAAATTTCCCCTAAAAATCTTTTTTTCGGCACCACCTCTTTTCCCGTTATGATGTTATCATGAGTAATAACGTCATCAAAAAAACATTTTGCTGAAATGTTAATTAAGGGTTGAACTAACTTTCTGGAAAGTTTCAACACTACAACATGGTTCTAACAAAAGTTATTGAAAAGTTATAGCTTTTCAGAGCCCCCAAAAGTCCAGCCTAGGTTGAAGCCCTTGAGCTTACTCAGAGTGCATCATTTGTCTATTAACGTACCAAAATTTCAGAATATTTGGGAACAAAGTCATGAGGTTGCTTCTGGGTTAATAGGATAGGAGAAAAGAAAATGAAACAAAGCCAGAAAGAAAGGAAAGGTCAGAGGTTAAGTAATAACTAATATCTGTTCTTTAAAATACTAACTATATTGATATACAGTGAGATTACATATAACTTTTATGAGATGGGTAGTGCTGTTGCTACTGGAAAGAAACCAATCGTTGTAGTATCATTAAAAACAAAAAGTAAACATGGTGAAATATATATCCCGCTAACATCAAAAGATATCAAAAATTTAAAGGAATCATGGCCACTTGTGAAACAACATTGGCTTGCCATATGTGCAATAGCATTTGAAAGGTAAATACCCATTAAGCAAAAACTTATTCAAAGTCAGCAGTAAGGACATTAGAACAACGTTGAAAACGTTGCTTGAGCATCTTTACTGTTTGAACAAGTTTCTGCCTACTGAATAAATGTGAAATGAAGAATATTATGTCATCGAACTCATGTGCAAGTAATAATTTGGACATGACTTGGAGATTGGTTGTAAAAATAACCAATAAATTACAAGAAAGTACTTTCTCTGCAGAGCTGAATTTGGAGAGGATTCCACTTACATAATAATAGTTATCGATTTCAATAGGAGGGTGAAGAGCACCTCTGTTGGCCGCTTCGTCTCCATTTCTTTTCAAGTTTAAAACAATAAATCAGTAACGCTGTGTAAGACGCCATTTTGAAAACAACTAAAAGCCTTCAAGATTTAAAGAAAGTCAAAATCGAACAAACTTACCTATAATAAAGGGCTTGTAATTGATTGGTTTTTTCGTACCGAATAAACCAATCAATGGACAGATTGTTGATTCAGCCCACTCCCATGTGCAAGTAATAATTTGGACATGACTTAGAGATTTTTATCTTTTAGGTGGTTCTCAATATATCCTGAATTACGATATATGTTTAAACATTTCCCAACACCAAGTGAATTATCATTATCAGAATTATTACAAAGTCATACTTTGAAACTACATGTTGACAAAGTAGAACAAGTGATAGATTCTATTTTATCAAAAGTTGATCATCCAACTGAATTCGTAAATGCTCTCATTACAATGGGAGAGGCGCATTATCACTTTCAAGCTGATCAAAAATACGCAACGGTAAGTTTTAAAAGCAACCAATCAGGATAGTATTTGTTTTAAAAGTGACCAATTAAGTGGGACTTTCTTTCTCTGTATTCTCTGTATTCTCTAAATCTTTTCTTTTGCTTTTATTTCTTTTAATCACGACTTGTAAAAACTACCGAATAAGGACGATGGCAATACACAGTCCAAATATAAAGAGCCGGACCAGAAAATATGATTTGTAGTTCGGCTTCCGGACCATATTCGGTAGCTCGTCGAGCAACAGTTTTGAGAAGTAACGTTTCTCTTGTCAAAATAGTTAAAACGTTTACCAGAGAGATAAAATTATGTTTTACAAAAGTACTTTAGCTTGGTAGATATCTAGGATTGTGAGAAAAGTTAGGGAGTTAGAGAGTTGCGAGTTGGAAAGTTGCGGCTATGGGAGTTGGGGAGTTGTGAATTTGCCGAGAGCCGGGGGTTTTTTTGGTCAACAAAAGTTGATAATTACAATGTCGCCAGAAAATATGCAATACACCTTTCTGGAGGAGAGCACTGAGAGCACGCCTTCTGCATAATATTTTCAATCGCCTTTACATCAAAATGTTCCTAATAAAAAGATATTAAAAGTCACAAAAGGAGCAGTTCATTCGATTTGTTGTACAGGAAATATGGTAAAACGTTCAACCGGGAGGTTGACCCCATATAGAATAGGGGTAATTAGTTTATATCCGCCATTATAATTGTAATTACGTTGTAAATATCAAAACGTTGTAAATATTATAAACAATGAAACTATGAAAATGATTATGAACTCTCACTTCAGTGACATTTCATTTGTCATATTCGGCAACCATTTTATGTCTGTCTTACATCTGATCTGCATTATTAACATGCTATCAAAATAAGTGGCCCAATTTGGCACAATTGGCGCCTGCCTTGGATGTCATTTGCTATTACTTACGTTTACTTAGGTTCAATGCGGCGCGTTATTGTAAATATTCGGTAACCGTAAAATTAGTGCAACTCTTCAACTCCCCAACTAGCAAATCCCTAACTTCTGCCTCTAACCGTTACTCAATATCTAGTCTATTGTCAAAATCGAAATCTGTAATAAGTTTTTGTAATGTTTCTTTTATAGCACTTAGCAGCAGCTTTACAATATGGCGTCACGACCACTTTGAAATGTAAACCAGACGTTGAGAATGCATGGGATAGTTTGTTTAGATTTATTATGGATTGCTTAAAACTTGGAATGAGAGAAGAACAACGAAAAGAAGAAAATCCTTATACAATTGCAAAACATTTTGAAAAAGAATCGAACTCATTAAATTCTATCATAAAAACTGAAGGTTGTTTGAAATAATTTTGCCAGCAAGTTGATAGCTACGTCAGTTCCGTAAACGCTGCTCTCTCAATATGGTCATCCAAACGACACTGTCCATCTGGCTGGATATAAAATAAAATCTTTTGAAAGCAGCAATGAGCGGCCATATTATTGTCACAGAGGACCATATAATTGTCACAGAGGACCATATTATTGTCACAGAGGAATATAACAATGCTTAAGCTTATATGTACTGGTGATTTTTTGGATCTGTCACAGTCAAAGAAGGGGTAGAGGAAGTTATTTCCTTAAATTTACTGAAGTGCTGGTGAAATTGAGAAATTTTCAGAGAATATTGTACTATAAATCAGGATGTTATTTTTAAAAGAAATTGTCATCAGAAACTCGATCAGGACTGATCATTTATGAATGAAGACATGATGCAAAGCGACAATTGCTTTAGTAAAGGCGGATTTCCACTAGGTAAATTCGTTCGCACGAATTCTAAATGAAGCCAGTACATTGGTTGAAAGCGACGCCACCGACATCACTTTCAATCAATGTAATGATTTTAGTTTAGAATTTATGCGAACGAATTTGCCTAGTAGATATCCGCCTTAAGTAAGAACTTTATTTAACTCTATTCAGGAGGGGCTTTTTGGGGCTCTTTCCAAAAAGTTAGTTCAACAGACGTATAGACGTCAAGTTTGTAGTACAGGCTAACTTTATGTGTCTCTCCAAGTATAGATATGGGTAATCTTGAGAGCGTAAGAATCTTACTTTCTAAATATGTGCAGAGTGCTAGGATGATTAGCAAAGGTCTCCAAAATATATTTTATATAGAAAGATAAGCGTCTTTCCAATTTGCGATTAATAAGGTAGGACTTATGATTATAAAATAGGAATTGAGAATGTCTATTATAATGTGATCATCATGGATAATATTTTCATTTTCAATCAATAAGGCTTTTCCATCAGTACGGTTGATCAGAACAGTGGGTTGCATCTCCCATAAGGATTAATTCTATCCACGATTCTGTGACAAAGTTATCGTAGCGACAAAAAGCAAGGATTATCTTATAAATGAAAAGTTTGATTGTGATAAAAACACAGAAACACATAAAATAAACATTTTCCAGCCCCTGTTTCTTTAACTAGCTCGTAGACATTACACTATTCAATAAATTGCAAGCTCGTAGACATCACACTATACAATTAATTGAAAGCTCGTAGACATCACACTATACAATTAATTGAAAGCTCGTAGTATCACACTATCGAATCAATTGCAAGCTCGTAGACACCACACTATACAATTAATTGCAAGCTCGTAGACATCACACTATACAATTAATTGAAAGCTCGTAGACATCACACTATACAATCAATTGAAAGCTCGTAGTATCACACTATCGAATCAATTGCAAGCTCGTAGACATCACACTATTCAATCAATTGCAAGCATGCTTAGGCAAATTTTCTATCCGATTTTTATAGATAGTACACTAATCCTTGAAACTTTGTTAAAAAGCTATGTTTTACCTCTCAGAATTAATCTGACAAGAGTTTCTATGGCAATAGAAGGTTAATGAGACCTTCAGTTAATATTAATACTCCCGGTTAACCATTTTTCGCCTCTCCTACGGAGGTTCGGATAACCAGGATTCTACTGTATATATGACACATTAGTACGGTGTTACAAGTCATTACTCTTGCTGGAAAATGAAATCGTTATAATCTGACCCACTTATGTTATCACCTTCCCAGTGACAAAAACTTGTTCAAAGTCCGTAGTAAAGATGCCAGAACAACGTCGAACGATGTTTTTCTAGCGTATTTACTGCTGACTTTGAACACGTTTTTGCCCACTGGGTTTTGTCCTACATATTTTAGTGATTAAAGTTTGATTTCCATTAAACGAGAAATTCCGCGCGAAAGTCTCGAAATTGTCATCACACATCTTCTTACCCTTCAATGTTGCCATCAATTTCGCCTCAGTAATTGAAAGAAATTTTATCATTGTTTCTTTGTTCCCTGTTAAACAATGAATACTTTGAATACCTGATCTTCTAACGAAGATATTGAAATAATAGGATTAAAAACAAGATGTGGCTAACCCCTGTGGAGCGACTTTTTATTGGAATTTCTTAGTGAAAAAATGACTGCGCAAGGTGAATAATAGAGATTCCAGTAATATTTTTGAAGGGATAAATTATGGACTATAGAAGTCGTAACACATAGCCATAACTTAATTAACTGAACCGTATATTGCACGTTATAATTTAACAGTGTTTCTTTAGCCTGAGTTCCAGCCCCTAACTAAAACAAGAAGTTTTACTTGTTGTAGTTTGGGACTGGAGCTCAGGCTACGTTTTCAAAGCTACATAATTACCGTAAAATACAGAATTAGCGCACTCTATCCAATAAGCGCACATGTGAATAATCGCACTCTGAATCTATCATTTCTTTATATAAGCGTCCCCTTGCATTAAGCGCAACTCCTAAAACCAGAGAATAACAAAGCTACTAAAATAGACGTTTGGTTTAGTAAATTAAAGTGACATGGAGGACACATGTCTTAAAGAATTAATCTTCTTGGAAGAAGATGATGAAATAAGACTTTCGTAATTAAAAACTATACATTTCCTCATGATAGTTAGAAAAAAAAATCTAACTTCCTTGATTTTCTTGGCTTTTTATATACGCGCGCTCCTTCCAATAATCGCAACCTCCGAATAAGCGCACTTCCCCCAAACAATGCACTAATTCGGTATTTTACGGTGTATACAATCTTGGACAACAATACTATAAACAAAGTGAAATTATTGTAAAAAGTCAACTTAGAGAAAAAGTATATTATTTTGATTAAAAATAAAAATGGCACGAAAATTCTAGCCTGATCTACAGACAATGATCGATCCTCTCTCTTAGTCTGTTTACTTCTGCAGTTAATGCAATACATTGACATCAGAATTTATTAACACGAAATGCGTTAATGTATGATGATTTATTCTTTATTGATTTATTTATTTAAAATATGCTTGATTCCAGTCTTCATTGCGGCATTATAATTAATAATGGTACCAAAGCTACCATGAAAAAAGAAATAATTATTTTCTGGTTGCATAAAATTATCATACATTACCGCATTTCCTGTTAATGATTCTGACGTCAATGTATTACATTAACTGCAGAAGAAAACAGACCAAGTGAGATCTGGAAGAATCGAACTTGGTCTGTGGAAGAGGCTACCGTAATCGCGAATCTATTTTTTATAAGCGAAATTTTTCTAACAACGGTGCCTTCTAGTCTATTTTGAACAGAGTGCGCTCTCTGATTTTGAATATTGCAGCTAGTGCGCGGATGTGTGTAGCCTTATTACATTTACGGCCTTGGCTGGACGAGAACAGAATAGCCGTCCGTATCAATAACAACAAGAAGCTGTACCGGCTTGAAAAATCACATCTTTTGTTATAATGATGATGAAGAGTATGAAAGAATCAGTATATATTATGGGGCATATACCAACCTCGAACCAAGGGCTTCTTTTCTCTTGACGTCTAAATTTGAGAAGAAGCGCTGGGATCGAGGTTGGGGCATATATATACAGTATGATGGAGAAACCAACTTGAACAATTCGCTCTTGACACATAAGACATGTTGTATCCTTGGTCTTGAGCGACAAAACCATTCGCCTACGGCTCAAATATTTTCACCCTCCGGCAGCAGTTTACGTCAAAACGTGTACAAAACGAGATACACTCACTGATTGACAGTAATAAACAATATCGTGTTGTCAGTTATCGAACAAGCAAATTCGAGATCTTTATTCCTTCTGTCCTTAATCAACATGCATTATACTTTAAAACAGTGAGACTAAAGCAAAATTGTTCATATACAGTCCCCTTATCTTATAAGATAACTTATAGTTACAAGTACGAATTATAGTTATAACGTAGTCTCTTTCTCTTGTGACTAAAGTTATAAATATAAGAATACCTTGGTATCAGCAAAAACCAATTTATGCCCACAAATATCTGTGCATCATATTCCTTATGCATAAAATTCCCCCTTGAATAAATGCACTTCCTATGGAAAGTCAGAAAATTTAATTAATACCCCATCCAGGAACAATGCTCCTAAACGATGCTTCCCTTATAGTAACACTTGAATTTGTATTTGGATATTTAAAGTTACTTATTTTAAAGTTGATTTCCACTAGTCAAAATATTTGCTGCTTCAAAGCCAAAAGAAAATATTCTATTGGTAGAAATTGACAATTTTTACCAATGAAATGATCATATATACTTTAAGATAAATCATGTAGAAATCTAATTAAGGTAAAGTATAAAATAAACCCAGATATATCACGCATATACCAACCTCGTTCTTCCGTCTCTCCCGTCAAAAAGCAGAAAGAAGCCCTGGGAACGAGGTTGCGTATATACTGTAACGTGTAAATAAGTGAAGTAGCGGAAAGTATCATAATTCCCTTAATTTTCACACATATTAAAATTAAAGGCATACAAATAAACCATACATTCATTATATGATGCGCAAAAATCAGAATGTGCGAATTAACAAAAAAACAATATTATAGTAGTTAAACAAAAAGTTAAAACACAGAAATAATCAAGCTCGTCCCCATTTTGCCCATTTTGACTTTTATTTTTATTTTTCTTGGACCTTATTTAAAAAAAAAGTCAAAAGGGGCTGGGGACGAGCTTGAGAAATAATTAGAGCTAGAAAAAAATACTTGCAATTCTATATCTACTCTATCCCTTGTCAAGTTAACCTCAATCCCAGCGCTTCTTCTCCTGTTCTCACAAATATAGACGTGAAAAGAGAAGAAGCCCTGGGATAGAGGTTGATGTCAAGTTATTTTATTTCGGATCTCTTGATAAGATGCACTCTTTTCAGCTTAATTTGGTGATATTTTGCAATAATTTAGAAATCATAATGTACATCATCAATACATGATAGAAATACGTGTTTACATTTTATACCGCCATTTTTTGTTGCTGTTGAGGGTTTTACAAACCAGAATTAAAGTTACCAAGATTCCAGTTATTTTAAAATAGAGATTAATGACAGGACAACAAAATGAATGGGTTATTAAAAGATCCTACAAAGCGGAAATAATTATCCTGTAAAACAATCTTTTTCCTTTAAAATAATCATTGATTATGGGAAAAAAATCATCGAAATGTGCTTCCAATGTACTTCCAATGTAATTGCGAAAATAAAAGCAGATTCCATCTATGTGTCCAGTATTATTATTCAAATACCATATAAATTTTGGTATGTGCAAACCTAGTTACCAGGGTTTTTAAATGTTGCTTTATTAAAATCAATATTCTAAAGTACATATATATTTAATTTGTGTAATAAAAATGTTTTCCATGTGATTTTTTACTTGGACCAGACATTAAAAAAACGCTGAGAGCAAACGTGGCACTTAGCTATTCAAAAAGTATTCTCAAATGCTCTCATAATATAACTGATATGTACATTTTTAATAAAATATATATGCAATTATATTTATGGTAGTGACGATGAATACTATATCCGCTCAACTGCACATATACGATTCATATACAACAATCATTTTTTATATAAAGGCCCCTCTCGTGTCAATACAGACAAATGAGCAATGAGCACTCAATGTGTTAACATTCAGAATATTAAAATGGGTTAAAAAAACGCCTACTTCGGTGACATTTTATTTTTCATCTGTACATTTTATATTTAAAACATCTGGTCTGTATTATTTATGTGGGAGCTAAAATAGATAGCCCAATTGTTTTCAGCTAATCCGTTGTAACGTGTAAAAGTAACTACACGACATCAGCTACAATTATGAAAAGTAGTTTATCTTTATGTACGTCTTCAACTGTATACGCGATTTTCCTTTCCAAGTTACATATTTGCACAACCTCATTCCAATAAGTGATTTTTCCCTCATTGACGTCTAAACCTCTGGAGATTAATTACCCATGAAAAGAGAAGCGGGCTTCGGGATGAAGTTGATGTCTATAGGCAATGTCAACGGAACCAACACCAGTTGTATTGCATATAGATCGCAATAATTGACGGATATCACCTGTGAAGGACAACCTTGTTCCCAGGGCTTCTTCTCTCTTGACGTTTTACGCTATGAGAAAATTATTTTTCTCCTTTTTTCATAGCGTTAAACGTCAAGAGAGAAGAAGCCCTGGGAACGAGGTTGCTGTGAAGGAGTGTTTATTTCAGTATATTTTCCAGCTGTACAGTTAAAAACTACTCTAGTAGTACATACTCAAAAATAATCCTACACAGCAAGCTCGTCCCCAGCCCCTTTTGACTTTTTTTTATTTTTCTCGGTCCGAGAAAAATAAAAAAAGTCAAAAGGGGCTGGGGACGAGCTTGCCTATACAGGTGATGCTTGACAGTTATTTCAAGGCTAGTAGCCGCTTTTTGAAGGGAGGGACTCACAAAAAGCAGAAATAAGCCCTGGGAACGAGGTTGAGTAGTGTGAATTTCTTTTATCACATCATTCGATATCAGAAGAAAACAAGACGATTCCTCACGAAGTAAATATATTTAACTTCAGACAAAATTATCAGTAGCTATTTGACATAATTTTACAGCAAAACGTCGATCTCTAGAAGAAAAAGTATATACGATAATAAGTAATTATATAGGTTCCCACCAGGGGCAATTTCTAAAAATTTTAAGGATCAGTCGCAAAGAAATAAACTATTGGGCATTTGCAGCTGAGGGTTTAAAGACAGGGCTTCTCGGAGAAATTTCCAAAATTACACTACCATAAAGAGAAATCTACAAAAATATCGACTAAATCATGGTGATGTCACGCTGCTCTATTACAGTTAATTGCTTTAACCGTGTTTGGCCTGGGCCATCCGTGATTGCTTTAACTCTATTTTGCCTCGGCCTTTCGTACGCCCTTATTTAGCCTGAGGAAGGGCAAAAATGTCTCACTGTTTTTCTCAGAAACAACTATTGCTACAATCCCTCACGTAAATATTTGAGACAAGGTGAATTTTGTGCAAAAATTCAGAATTTCAAATTAGGCAAAA
>JAULBZ010003721.1:0-15921 GCA_032360805.1 Neoturris breviconis
TGGCTGAAAACATTCTGAAAAATCTATCCTCCACAGTGATGACCGACAGTTATTTAAAGCCCTGCTCAAGTATTTTAGCATAATTAGCAACATATCTGTACGTTTCGCACAATATGTTTCGTATGATATAGATGTTACTTTTTCTGGTTAATTTTTGCCATGAAACACCAGTTTTGTTTATTATCATACGAGTTAAAGCTGAATAGACACAACCATGGTATATTTCTATTGCTAAAAAAGAGTTTTTGATTATATTTTGAAATAAAAATATTTTGTAATGACCACATAAAATGATCAAAATAATAGAATTGGTACAATGACAAGGCATTGGTGACTGTGACCACCATTGTGTCGTATTTACGTCAGAAATAACAGCACATCACCTGTGAAAGAGTGTTTTTTTAGTATTATTTGTCATTTTGCAGCTAAAACTATACTAAAAAAAACAATCTTCCACAATTGTGGCTGGTGGTAATTTTCTCATATAATAGTGATTTCTTTGGATACTACAAGGTGTTAATAATGAAATGAAATGCCTAAATTCAGACAGCAACCTTCTAGCTGACGACCTTATCAGAAACATAAACCAAATAAAAATAAAAAAGTTAGTATAAATACAGCAAGATGTTATGCAAACAATACAATTCAAAGATTTAGTAATTAATGCTAAATGCTATCAAAGAATTCATACGTCCATGTAAAGAAAACCAAAGATCAGCAAACATTTTTAATATCTCAAGTTGGTTCAAGTTACTATTATAAAGACGTTGAAATGATGTGCAGCAGGGAAAACAACACTAATGAAGTCTTACAAAACTATCCATCAAAAACATGGTGGACTCATGTTATGCTGACAGAATCAATTTTAGTCATACTTGAAAACATGACAACCATTTATCTCATCTTACGCCTAGGATCAGCAAAGATGAACAAATGTATGTTACTCTTGCTAAATCTTCTCATATCACATTTGTTGAGTGGTGTAACTGGTATCATAGCATATAGCAGTGAATTCATTACAAACAGTAATTACTTAAATAGAACGAATACATATGAAAAGATTATTGTATCACTACACCATACATCATTTACCGCAACATTTATAAGCGTTTCACTGGTAACACTGGATCGGTTGATAGCGGTAAAGTTTCCATTTGTTTATATGAATCTTACACAACGATTTGCAGTCATTGCTATAGGAGTAGAAACGCTAGTTACATTGGCTATATTTATACTGATATATCTAGAAATGTTGATTGGCTATTCTATAAATATGAGCGCTATGTTCCTTGCATCTATCATACTTATCATGTCAAACCTCTTCATCTATCGCGTCGTCAAAATTCAATTCAATGCTATTTTACATACCATTGTATCAAATGTGAATAAACAGAGGGTGGATCTATACAAAAAGAAAAGTCAATCAACTCGATTGTGTTTCTTTATCACTGGTTCATTTATCTTGTTCTGGATACCAACAGCTGTCGCTGCAGCATTACGGTTCATCAACAGAACAAATCCAGAGTATCTGTGTAATTCTGTGCAAGCAAGACTGATCATAGGTACATTCACATATGGAAATGCAATCACTGATCCACTGGTATATGTAATGTTAAATAAAGATTTAAAAAATATATTCAAACAATGCATAAACAAAGTCGAGACCAGAAACATCAAGTCTTCAAACAGAGGAGACATCAGTAAATCAAGATCTACAGCCAAAGCACAGAGTCGATTATGGAATATACAACTAGCATTGATTACTAGAAGTATTGAGCCTTCAAACATAACAATGAATCAAGATTTAAAGGAAGTATTCAAACAGCCATAACATAAAGTCGAAAATGGTAAACTAGCATTGATAACCAGAAACATTCAGTAAATCAAGATTTAAATAAATACACAAACAGCCGAAGCACAAAGCTGAGAAAGGTAATTTAAACATTAATTACCAGAAACATTGCATTTTCAAGATTTAAAGAAAGTATTTAAAACATCGAAAGCATAAAGTCGAAAAGGTAACTATAACTACCTTAAGGGAAGAAACGAATTCAGAAGAAAAGAATGTGGAAGAAAAAAATGCGGGATTAAATAATTCTTTAGTTCCGCATTTTTAAAGATTTTTAAGCGCTTCGCTTGAGTTGTTTATTTGCATAACGAAAAACAGTATACTTAATTTTTAATAGACGAATTAAGTACCAAAAAAAAATCTGTTTTGACTACTGATTCGCAATCTTTAATTCTGCAAAACCAAGAAAAATTGCAATTCCGCAAAATGTGCTTTTTCGAGGTGCGATTAGCATTCTTTAATTCCACGTTTTTCCGCAAACACTTTCTTCCCTTAAGGTAGTATTGGTTACCAGAACCATTGAGTCTTCAAACAGAGAAATTTCAGTAAATATTTCTTCGTAGAAACAAAAACATTACCTATAGAGAAATGTTTTTGAGAACCATTTTCAGCTGCAAAGCTGAAAATTGTACTTAAAATACGCCTCCACAGGTGCCGTCGACCATTATTTTCGGTTTTGTAGGAATGCCATAGATTAGGTCCAATCGTGACAAAGAAACGTAGAACAGCTACACCATTCTATTTCCTGCAATAAATAACCTGCCCCCCACAATAAAAATCATACAGGCGAACATATTTTTTGTTTCGTGTGACCCGACCAACCTAGAAATATTGGCACCAAGTGAAATTCTTTTGGCTCGGAAAAGCAAAAAACACTTTTTTCTGCCATAGGCAAAAAACTGTCTTCAAAGTTGTGTTATGCTTATGCAGAACAAGCAACTAAGTAAGCTCCACCTAAGAGTAAGTTGAATCTATGGAGAATAACCAATCAAAAGCAAGTTTATTGAAATATGCACCCTTCCTCGTGTGAAACAGTTATGAATATTGCAGAAGTCCCAATTGTCAAAATAAGAACAAATAATTTCTGTGGAGGAGTGATATTTGAGCACAGCTTCAGCCTGAATCCTAACAGATTGCATTAACTTTTTATCATCAGTTCGTTCCTGTGATTAAACATGTCAAAAATATGTCTCCATACAAAGTAATGAAATAACAGCCAGCTGTTGTTACAGTTTAGTTTACAGCTGAACAGCTAAAAACTAAACTAAAAACACTACGTCACTGGACAGCTAAAAAATAAACTAAAAAAACCATCCTTCACAGGTGATGTCCCGCAGTTATTTTTTAAAGGCTTGACACATGCACATCAGGTGTCAAAATAAACAAACTTAGTATCTTGTTAAAACAAACATTTTTCATAGAATTGGGGAAATGATATTTTAAGAAACAAAATTCAAAATTTATATTTTTCCAACTTACACTTTTCTTTCTTGCATACCAATCTGGACGATTTTCTTTGTTGTAAATGGCCATATTAGAGTTCTTCTAAGTGTTGAGATAAGTAAAGCGGTATGCGAGAATGACAATTGTGTGACAGGAGAATCTTCTTTACATATAAATACAGTATGAGTTTTACCCTAAACAAACAAAGGGCCATCTCAAAAATAAAATCTTCCGAAGAAATCAATCCATTGCAAGCTTATTGACCTAACACACTTCTGTACAGATTCATTTTTGTTAAACTTTGTCAATTTTAGTTGATTTAACCCTAACAAAAAAGTTTGATTTGGGGCAAAATTTTGAGATGCTCCCTAAAAGAAATTTTAAATAAAAGTTTGTTAGACGAAACAGATGTATAAAAAGCATTTGCATATTTGGCTATTTTTGAGTTGTTTTTTTTAGAATAGCAGGTTTAAGTCATTGTTGTTACTTTGACGTAAAATCCGGTACATAAGCCCACCCATATTATTAACACATTTTCTGTTCACAGATAAGTCCATCTAAAATCCATTAAGGAAATTCAGAATAAAAATTATTCAAGAAAACAATTTTTTTTTTCGACACTCAAATTTCACTGAAAAGAGAAGTTACTCCCTACCCCTACCCCCAAACTCCTTCCTCAGAAGACCACTCCAAAAGTCCTTTGAAATCATAAAAGTTCTAGGCTTATGTACTGAAATTTATAGTACTGATATTTTGTGAGAATTAATGGATTTTATGGGGAAAATAACAACACTCCTGTTTCCCATTTTCAGAAAATATTTTTTCTATGTTATTTCGTTCTCACTGTAACAATAACAGAACTGACTCTTTTTTATTTCTCAGTGTTTGAAATAAGTACAAATAATCACTTTGGAGGTGTGATTTTTTGCATTACTTCAGGCTAGAAAGCCTGAAGCAATATTTAAAAATCCCTTCTACACAGTGATTATTTCCTCTTATTTTAAACACTGTTGAATGTATATACCTCATCCATGTTTATAACAGTAATAGCAACGTTTCCTTCACTATCAGCAGTAAATAATTTCATGCCATCGGGTGTCCATAGAATACTTGTCACTGGTGCGATGTGATGTGATTCGACCGTACACTTAAGAATTGCCTACAAAACAAGATAATTTACAGAAATTTAAAGGACATAAACAATACTGCAATCCTGAATATAACTTCAGGACGTTATTGTTTTTGAGTATTTTATCATCAGTTAAACAAATACCATTTACATGACTGACTGGAAATTAACAATGGAAATATATTTTAGTACATCATAGTGGTTAATACATTAAAATGATAACCAGCATGCTGGGGTAAGCAGTCAACTTGATCTGGAAAAGGAGTGATACCTTCCTTTCTACCCTAGAAGCTAACAAAATATTTCCATAGTTTGTACATAAATAAATTCATTATGTTTCTTTTGGGGTCTAAGGGTTGAAACTAGTGTGACCAAAAAGCTACTATTTAACCAATGTTTAATTTTTTTAAACATTGGTTAAGTGGTAGCTTTTTGGTCAAATTATTTTAACCCTTAGACCTAAAAAAAAAGCAAATACATTCTGATACCACCTCCCATGCATATTATGATCATAACCTTTTGACTTTGTGTATGAGAATTGAAAAATAAGGTCAAAGTAAATGAGGCATTTCAAAAATGTTGCACGCACTAAGGGTTAATTTTTGCAGACTTCTGAATTGATGGCATCCCCTGTGTAAGAGCAACTTTGGAGACTAATTTGCAGCCAACAGGCTGCAATTAGTAAAGAATTAGTAAAGATGCTCCTCCACAGCGGAATGCTGACGTGAATTCAGAGGCCTGAGTTGGCCTTTCTGAATTAAAATATTATGGTTAAACTAAGGCTAGTTGCAGTAAAATGCAACTAAAACCAAATGCAAAAATGATTTAATACGTCCAGAACGTTATCTAACATTAAAACAAGATGCAAGTGAGGTTGCAATAAGAAATGTATAATTCTGTTACTGTATACAAATGTTTGCAAGTTCCTCAAGCAGAAGATTTTTGTGGCTTGTGCGGTTTTTGGATAAATTTGCAAACTTTGCTTCTGTGAAAACATAACTTTTATGGCCACACACCAAAATATTCAAGAAATATATATTTTTTTCTTAACCTGACAACACATATTCATATTAAAATCAAATAGTGATTATTTTCCACTGGTCAGTCAATTCTGCTATGATATTCAAGAAAAACACACGTTAGATCTTAGCTTTCACAACAATAGTGCTCAAAATAATCACTTCTCCACAGTAATTATTAGGTCTTATTTGGAGAACTACAATGACAAAGCAACAAAGAATAAAAATGAATCAGTCTATGTTTAGTCATTGAGTTTTCTCATTATGGCTTATCAGATTAATGGCAGTAAGAAACATCAACAAGGAGTGGTTTTGACTTGTCTAAACCTAATTCGGCAAAGGAAAACGCAATATGCTCACATATGTTTTGAAATATATTTTTTTTGTAACTTGGGATAATTTCTCCTTAGCTTTAATTTAATTTTCTTTAATCTCCTTAATTTTCGACAGTGTCTTACTTTTCTTGAAAAATCATATCTTTTACAAAACAAAATTTAAAATACTTTTACATAATTTTTTTTTCTGCCTTATGTTTTGTCTTGATGATGTCTAGTAATGATGTAACCAAAAAAATAATTAGCAGTGGTATAAATAAAAGTAAATAATCACTGTGGATGAGGGATTTTTAAGCATAGCTTCAGGCTTTATAGTGATTATTTGCTCATATTTCAACCACTGCAATGTGCTAGCTATAAACAAAAAGAAACTCAGGCCAACAAGACAAAGTGAGTCTTCCAAAACAATTTGTATACATTTTTAGCATAACAAATTGGGGTGACAAACAGAATGTATTTTTATGCAAGATGTAAAAACTCTTGAAATATTGCAACCTTCATAAGGTTAGATTACAATGCAAATAGCAACGGCAATTGTAAAAATACATAAACAAATGTAACAAAATAGATAAAGACAATTGAAATAGCCACACCCTATATCATATTTCTGAACAAGAAATCTTATTGAGATAAAAACCCATAACTTTAAAAAATAATTAAATCTTGATGAGTGATGTCATCAGAAAAGAATAATTTTGTTGCTAAGGAGTGGTTTTTAGTAGTTTTCAGTTACTGAAGAACACTTCTCCACAGGTGATATTTAAATATCATTTTTGTTCTTTTGGTCTTACATTACATGAACATTTTAGCTTCAGAAAAACAAAAAAAGTAGAGCTTAATCTAATTTGGTTACGGAAACCTACTAAATACGCTAGAGTACTCTATTTATCAACATGAAAGAAAGCTTCCAAGATTATTTACTACGTTTTTTTCATTATAGGGCAGGGGTGGGATAAAATAGGAAATCTTTCACCCAGTTGTAAAATGTTGTCCAAACAACATGTTTATTACAATTTAGGTAGGATAAAATATGCAGGGATTGATATTACTTAGCCACAAACAGACCATTATTTGATCACACCCAATTCCGGGTCCGAAACTAACAACCTAAAAATCAAGTTTTACAAATATGGACATTATGCAATATACCATACATACTATATCGTGATAATGAGCCATTTTTGTGGGTACTTATTTTCACAAATTTCACG
Source organism: Neoturris breviconis (assembly GCA_032360805.1). NCBI lineage: Eukaryota > Metazoa > Cnidaria > Hydrozoa > Anthoathecata > Pandeidae > Neoturris > Neoturris breviconis. The sequence continues at coordinate 6,987 of JAULBZ010003721.1, forward strand.
AATAATCCCAAAATATGTGAATGTGTCCCCACAAAAAGTTTTCAAATCCAAATTTTCAAAAATAAGTAACTGCGATACTTTCCGACAAAATAAGGAAAATGGTAAGAGAAACCAAATTCTAGTATATTAAACCGTTATCCACCAAACTTATGCCCGGGAAAAGCAAAAGTCAGTGTTTGAAATAAGAGTAAATAATCACTGTGGAAGAGAGATTTTTGAGCATTGCTTCAGGCTTACTAGCCTGAAACAATGCTTAAAAATCACTCCTCTCATTTCAAATACTGAAAGCATTACCAGCATTATTTTCAGATACTAATGGAGAATAATAAGATCTGCGTGTTTTAATTTTAATGGCATTAATCAGTGGATGAAGAATAACAGAGGAGGAGGGAATTGTTAGCATTGCTTCAGAAGTTGATAAATATTTTCATGTGAATTGGTTACTTGATGTAAGACGCTGCAAAGTTCAATATAACTGTCAGACAACACCTGTGGAGGAGTATTTTTTGGCATAGTTTTCAGCTTTGCAGCAATTGTAACAAAGATTTGATGTAGAAACAAATATGAAATCTCACATGACAGTGTTTATAATTATAACATTTACTTTCTATTTCATAAAATATACATAACAATTTGAGAACATTAACACTTTATTAAATTATATAGATTCAATTACGTTTTAAATTTATTTTGTACCAAAAAGCTTATACAAAAAATGTAATAATATCCCAAATATAAACCTATTAAGCTAAAGTAAATACAACAGCTCCTTATGTTTTAATGATTTATAAAAACATGTGTAAATGTTGTACACGATGGAAATATACAATAATATGTGCTAAACATTAAGCACGTAACATGCAACTTCCGTCTCAGAGACATTAAATACTACTTGTTAAAGCTTTATAATGTAATAGAGATAACAGATCAGCTCTGAAACTAAGAGTAAAATAATCACTGTAGAGGAATATTTTTTGAGCTTGAAGCTCAAAATTCTCTCCCTCACAGTGATTATTTTCTCTGATTTTGGATGTTAACAGTGTTCGAAATAATAGCAAATAATCATTGTGGAGAAGGGATTTTTGAGCATTGCTTCATGTTTTCCAGCCTGAAGTAATGCTCAAAAATCACTACTACTCTTTGATTATTTGCTCTTATTTCAAATAATTGTCTCTCACCTTCATAATCCCATTTTTTTCTTCGCCATAATGAAATATCGTTATAGCACCACTAAATTGACCAGTGGCAATAAACCGACGATCTTCCAACAATTTGATACTAACTATTGGTATTTGTTTATTCTAAAATAGATATTCTACAAATTCAGTGCTTGAAATAAGATCAAATAATCACAGTGGAGAAGGGATTTTTTAACATAGCTCAATATTCACTTTGACTCCACTGTGATTATTTGTTTTTACTGTTAGCACCGCAAGTACAAACACTAGCATTTCAGGAATAAACAAAAACCAACAATTCAACATTTAGATATATCTAGGAGCACAGAAACAGAAAATATTTCTCATTGATGTGAGTACCATTACTCCAATACTCCAACGTAATCTGGAAAAAGAGCAACATTGTCGGGTAACTTGAAAGAAAAATATATTAATCTATTTCTAAGAATCACCATGTGAATAAGTATAGAGATTGAAATAACTGCTGGTCATCACTGTGGAGGAGAGATTTTTCGGAATATTTCCAGACAAAAATTGGCCAAACTCCTGAGCTTTTAACACCAAATTATTTAAAACCTTGACTTGGTGCTGAAGATAAGAAGAAATAATCACAGTGGAGGAGTAATTGTTGAGAAAAGATTTGGGCTCTTCACAAATCACTGGTCAAAAGTGATTACTTGCTCTTATCTCAAGCTATAATCCAATTGACAGTTTGTTTGAAGAACAGTAATGAGTGAACCCAGTAAGCAAAAACTTGTTCAAAGTCTAGAGTAAAGACAATAGAACAACGTTTTCAAAATTGATTCCAGCTGTCAATATATGAATAAATAATCACTGTGGTATAAGGATTTTCAAACATAGCTTCAGATTTGTAAGCCTGAAACTATACTCAAAAGTCACTCCTCTGCAGCGACTATTTACTCTTATTTCAATCATTGGATTAGATCCATCCTGAGGAAGAGGAAAAATATTTGTAAAGTCTGAATATAACTGCCAGACATCACCTGTGGAGGAGTATTTTCAAAGCTGAAAATTATACTAAAAAACATTCTTCCACAGGCTATATTTGTTCTTATTTTAAACGCATACTTACCTCGCATATAAATTTGCTTAATTTTTTTATTTTCCGATCATATAGAAACAGAATACCAAGATTACAGCCAAGAACAATCGTTGATAATGTAACATCGATGCATGTATATTCCACTTTTAAAGAATCATTTGTTTTAGCATCAGAAATGATTTTCTTCAAACTTTTATCACCACGATTTGCAAACTTTTCTTTTAATCCAGAAAATCCCAACTGTGCTTTATGTGGAAGGGCATTAAGAAGGTCATTAAGAACATCTTTTTCACGTAAAACTATGTCTTGACCAAGTACAGCTGCCTCGTCATCATCATCCATATTCTTTAGATATTAATAATGATAAAAATAATGTTTAATATACATTAGCAGGGCAAGTCTGAAAATAACTGTTCCACATCACTTGTAGAGAAGTGTTTTTAAGTATAGCTTTAAGTTTTGTTGCTGAAAACTATACTCAAAAACACTTCTCTTCTTCACTTCCTGTTTGGTAGTTATTTTTATACTTGCATGTCAGCGTTTTGCTGTATGATTAAAAGTACAGTGGTTGAATTTGAAATAAGAGTAAATTAACAGCAGCATGGCGGCCAAAAGATTTCTGCGGTTTTGTCAATGTTTTGTTTAGCTCTAGCTTCTGGAATTAGAGTTGGTAGAATGTTGGGGATACATATGTTGTAGAGAAGAATGCTCAAGTATAATTTAATATTATACGTATTTATATAGATCTAATAAATCGAAGAAGTTTGACAGAATGAGTAACAGCTGCTTTTTCTCCATCTTTATGGAGATGTGATGTGTAAAATAAAAACATGTAGATGTAGCCCTTTTTTTTATAATTACTTTTCCCCATTGTAATTCAGGTAGAAAGAAGCCAAATCTATGACATAGACGACATTACAGATAAACATACATAGATTCATAATTTCTTAAGAAATATGTAAAAAAGATATAGATAAAGACAATTGAAATGGCCACACCCCATATCACATAACTGAACACACCCCATATCACATAACTGAACAAGAAATCTTATTGACATAAATACATAACTTTAAAAAATAATTACATCTTGATGAGTGATGTCATGATTTTCCTTTTTGAAATACCCCTGCGATATTAATATTTCAGCATGCATGTTAGTACATTCCCAGTGGGCACACGATGTCGGATCAATGTCAAATGAATGTCACCAACGTCGTTTTCAACCTTAATCCGACGTTGTGTGCATGGAGGGTAACGATTATTTTGCCGCTCTCATACACAGAGAAGACTATAACGACATGAAACCCGCTCTGCTGAGGCTCTGTGGAGAAGATTGAAAGAATTAAAAGACCCGTTATATAATAATCCGGTCTCAATAAAAAGCAAATATTATACACAGAATGAGTAACAGCTGCTCCTTATCAGTTTTAATGAAAAGTGATGTGTAAAATAAAAAAATATATAGATATAGGGTCCATTCTTTTGAGACATGGTTTGCATTTGCAAACTGCCAAACCAGTTTGCAAACGTATCCATTTCTTTCAGTTTGATTTGATTGAAAACTAAAAAATCAGTTTGCAAACCATCCAAACCTACTTCCTACCTGGTTTGATTTCAGTTTGCGCAAACCAGTTTGCAAACCGTTTTGTTTTTTTCGGAAATGGTTTGAAAATAACGTTGCAAACATCTACCATTATGAAATTTTGATACTTTGAATTTATTGATTTATTAATCCGCATGGAAACGTCGGATAACGACGCCGACGCAATATCGACAGAGGCTATTGCATTGCAAGGTAAAACTCGCTTATCTATTAATTGTTGTTTGTTTTGGATTCGCCAAAGTAATGAGTAATCAAGACAATAACAAATGGCCGATTCCAGTTTGCAAAGCAACATAAATTTTCATTCTTTTCGGTTTGCAAACCTAGCTTGATTATTCAGTTTGCAACTTCAAACTAGTTTGCAAACCGGTTTGTAAACCGTGTATGAAAAGAATGGACCCATAGTCTATTTTTTTAAATTACTTTCCCCCGTTGTAATCCAGGTAGAAATAAGCCAAATCTATGACATAGACGACATGACACATAAACATACATAGATCTACGGAGATATCTGATGACCCAATGGTAAATAGAAATGATTATGATCAGAATTGATTCTAAGCTACATTTGTCAAGCTGACATATTGGCTGTAATAGTCTGAACAGGATAAGCACTGAACGAATCTGACATAGAATGCTACTCCAAGTCCCTACAACATACCGAGCTGGCTAAGTATAAATAAAACAAACAAACAAAAACTTTTATTTCAGTTTTTTTGTTGATTAGAAAGAGATCAAGATATACTGGAAATATCAGCTCGTTCATAAAAATTCTCCAAATAACATAACATCTTCAATTCCTTTTCAAACCATGTGTTTAAAAAAACATTACTCGATATGTAGTTACTTCCAAGGAAATTTAAATTCTACTTGGTAGTTGCGCGGTTCCATACGCTTCCATACCACACATGTAAAAAACGTGAAAATGTCGAGGAACTTAGTCAAAAATCATGCCAATATAGGAATGCGGTATTGAGGCTACTTTACTCAGATTATAGCCTTGAACTTGGAAGTCAATTATGCGGTTAAAATTTATGCTGTCAGAGAAAAAAAAAGAAAGGAGCCACGACTATAAAAAGCTATTTGCTTAGTCAGCAAAAATCTAGTTATCACTGCAGAGAAGTGATTTTTGAGTATAGCATACTATGTCAGTCCAGAAATTTATTGGCTTCTCCAACAAAAATTCAAGGACATCTCTAAGCACGGAACTATTTTCAGCGGTCTTTCTATATTGTGTTAATTTAATTGCCATGGTGCAGATAACATTTTCTTCCAATGATTATTTACTATTATTTCGAGCATTACATACATCTTCCAACGTTACGCATACTATATACACAAACCTTCGAATAACCATCGGACATCACTTGTGGAAAGTTTTTTTTTAGTACAGTTTTCAGCTTCAAAAATACTCCCCTACAGTTATTTTTACAGTATTCACTTGTTTCGACCAATTGCTTTTATTACACATAGTAATCCTATTCAGCAAGAACTTGTTCAAACTCAGGACAATTAAGGCATCCTTTGGTGACCGCATGGTTAGTTTATGTCCCTAAACGTTGGTGTGATATTTGTTGAGTTGCTAACATGTGTTACATTAAATATCTCTCAAGGTTATGGAGGTCACATAATCTATAAAGCGTAAAAACACATTTTTGTACAGTCTGAGAGTAGGAAATTTGGAGCTAATTGAAATATTGACCCCCGGAAATGTAAAATATTTCAATATTTTCAAGTACACAAGTTGGGCAATCTATCCATGTATAATATGTCTACCCTGATTGAATGATGCGATGCTGATTTTTGAAAATATTGGGCTCATTCATGGGCCAATGGTAATCCAACCAGAATCCATGCGTTGATCAAAATTGTTCTGATGTCTTTACTGCAGAAATTGTACAAGTTTTTTTTCTGGGATGGCAGTCGCAACTTGAATACAGTTCCTACTAAAATTATTTTCTATTCTTGGCTAATATTGCTGCATAATGTGACAATTTAATATGCACGACAAATACACCCGTTAGTATAGTTACAATTCAAAGTAAACGATGCAACTGACTTAACAACAAAATTGCTGAATAAGTATTAAATGTTTTGTGTGCCTTTGCTCCATGTGTTACTTGTACAGCGCCAAATTATAAAGAACTAGCTTGGATTATTTTATATCAATTGTATTAAAGAATATCATAAAACAATATAAATTACAGAGAAGAATACTGAGTCAACAATCTGCAAGCTCATTGATATGACACCCTTCCTTATTTTTGTAAACATATTTCTCTCTTCTGTGTCAATCCCTTGTTATTATGTCATAAATAATAACAATAGATAATTACAATTTATTTTAATTGTTACTGCTGATTACTTTATGTTTGAATCTCCATAAGTAATTTAAGAGGACTTACATGATTCACTAAATTAAATGTAAACAAACTTAACATTAACAAAAGAAAAAAATATAATGGGATATGATTTGCCACTAGCTGGAAATTTCAAGCAAATAACATGTAAAGGCAGTGTGACACAACTTCCATAACACTTCATTTACAAAATAAATTCACACCATACATAAACTTTGAACCTCAAAGTAAGAGACGATATTCACTGTAGATGAAGCTACAGTATGCTTGCAAACACTCATCCAAACTGATTATTTGTTCTTATTGCAAGTACCAAACCTGTCAAATTTTTCTAGTGTAATGTGTATGATACACTCAACTGATGCTACATGATATTTCATTAAATTTTTATTTATAAGCCTCAAGATAACGGTCAAACATCACCTGTGGAGGAGTGTTTTTTTTCTTTGCAGCTGAAAACTGTACTAAAAAAACAGTCCTCTACAGGCAATGTCCAATCGTTATCTTGAGGCTTGTATATACAAAGCTATCCACTCCAGTCTAAGTTTTACCATGATATATATCTAATTCATTATCCAATTAGAAAGAATATATTTTAACAGACTTTCTAGTCTGAAGCTACTTTTTAGCCTGAAGCTATTCTCAAACATCACTCCTTTACTGTGATTATTTGATGTTATTTCAACCGCTGACTTAATATAGATCTATTGGGTTATCTTCCTTAACCACAATGCAAACACAGACAACAAGCAGATGGTTAAAAAATATCATTTTTTTTATAGAAAAATTGAACTAAGCTTGAACTTCTCCACACATTCAACAGATACTGACCGTAGAAAAAAGTGTAGTAGATTATATATTAGAGGTCAAATAATGACTGTGGAGGAGTAATTTATGTGCATATATTCAGGCTACAAGGTCTAAAGCTGTACTCAAAAATCCCTCCTCCACATCGATTATTTACTCTTATTTCAACAACTCTATATAACTGGTAAAATATTCCTTCCCTATTCCGTGGCAAAGTCAGTTTTAGAGCCATTGCTTGAAATAAAGAGCCAATAATCGATTTGGAGGAGCAATTTTTGTGCATATGCAAAGCAATGCTCAAAACTCCCTCCACCATGATGATCATTTGCTCTTATTTTAAACACTGTATTAAGATTATAAGTTTTACGCATTATGAGGAGAGAAAGGATATGCTTATGGACAGGAAATATTTTTCAGTTCTTATATTTATTCTGCTCATAAGTTATAATGCTTAAAATTCTTCAAGTAATTACCTAAAAAGATTAATTTTTGATAAGAAAGTATCAAGAAACTTATCAAATTTGAATGTAATGTTTACATGACATCCACTAAATTGCATTTTAATTATAGATAATTATACATACAACTGAATTATTAACTATTTAAAAATGGTGTTGTAAATAATACAGTAACAAAAGATTTACATGACAAGTATTTCAAAAATTTAAACGCCTCCCTGTAAGCAAAAACTTGTTCAAAGTCAGCAGTTAAGACTAGAACAACGTTGTTCTAGCTTCTTTACTACTAACTTTGAACAAGTTTTTACCCACTGGGTTTATATACTAATGTATATATATACAATAAAAATTACAAGATACTTAATATCAAAGATCAGTATAACTTAAACCTAACACATACACACATTATAGCATTATGTATGTATACACTAAATAGAAGTATAGAATATGCATAGGTTATAGCCTAGTATTGAAAATAAGCTAAATGTATTTAATGTTTTAAAGAAACCATATCTTTTTTAAATTAAGTTAACACGTGTATATAGGTTACAAGCTTGATCTACAAGGCTAGTGTCATTAATATTTATAACTTGAGTTACAAGGCTGGTGTCATTAATATATTTTATTTATAAAAGTTAACACATAAGCATATAAAAAGTGGTTCCCATCATCTGTTATGAAAATTAAAAATATAGAAACACTACACTATAAAACAATGCAACATAAATTAGAACTCCTTTTCTTTTAAATAATTTCCTTTTATTAAAATACTAACTTCTTTTTATTTCACATTGTATTTCTAATTCACAAAGGGATTAATTAATGTTGTATATAAAGTCATTAACTTAACACAAAATATATAACAAACTTTTAAGGCTCCTAATTACTTTATAACCTCATAAAATTAAAATTTTCAAAAAGCTTCTAACTTTTCACTCTTGAAATCGGTTCTGAGTTGAGCATAACTTTAATCTTTGTAGCCTGAGGTTATGCTCAAAAATCACTCCTTCATAGTGAATATTTGCTCTTATTTCGATCACTGATAATAAATAATACCACATGAGATCACTTGATACAACTTGGTCGTACATACTTCTTTCTTAGACATCTGATTATTCAAAAAAAGATCAAATCTTTTCAATGGATATTTAATATTTATTATTATATTATCATTCAGTATATTATATAAAGCTATATTTATTATTCAAATTTACTTGTAAGCATGATCAAGACTACTGATATAAAACTTTGTTCACAATACATATGTATTTATATATTTGTTTACACAGACATGCCACTGTAGTTTTTCGTTCCGGCCGGAAAAACATCAGCTGGGGGGTCTGAGGGCGCGCTGTAAGCGCCTCCAGTGGGGTACGGGAATTTTTCCGTATCAGCCTCCATAGGGCACTATTTTGAGCTATCTGTAACAAAACCCTGCACAACCATGGCGAAATAAAACGGAC
>JAULBZ010003722.1:0-15921 GCA_032360805.1 Neoturris breviconis
CACTGTGGAGGAGAGATTTTTCAGAATATTTTCAGCCAACTTGGCTGAAAATATTCTGAAAAATTTCTCCTCCACAGTGATGACCGGCTGTTATTTCGAACCCTGGAAAGGCTGCCGAACACTGATCGGCATAACTCCGTATACAGACCGGACTGTGTATTGCTACTGTATGGCATATGGTAATAATACACAGTCTGTGTACGGAGATAAACGGGACAGCAAACGAAAGCCATTCACGGTAGCTATCTTTTTAAAAGGAGGAAGTTTGATACATGAAATTCATCATGTCTTCTCACTAGTTTTACTATCAAATTATATTAAAGGCACATGATCGCCTTTTTTAGCTACAGTTTCAAACCGGATAGCTGCCAGACAGTGAGCATAGAAAAACCATAATTTCCTGCAAATTCAATTATTTATATCTTCCCCAGTATCTTTATTGTGATTTTGCACCTTTAACTTTTTTGTTATTACTTTGTCTAAAGTTATTTCGGTCATTGACAACACAAGAGAATTTATATATAAAGACATTTTAATAACACTTACATTTTCAGTTTTCTTGATGCAGGGAATAAATAACGGGAGGAGGGTGAATAGGAAGAAACCAATCAATTTCACAGCGTGAAAGACTATCAAATAAGGTTTATGAGTAGCTATACAGATTATGGCATAACATCAAAACGACGCCGTTTTGACGTTGTCTCGATGTTATTCCGACATCGTTTGTTTTCTGCAATGGCGGTATAAGGGACTGCATTCAGTAATATATGAGTTTGGCAAGGCTGAAAATAGCTGCTAGACCTGTGGAGGAGTGTCTTTGAGAATAGTTTTCAGTTTTGACTGTGGCATAGAGAAATCAGGGTGCTTCTATTACATCAGTTAAACCCACGTCATCAACTAATACGTCATCAACTAACGCATAACAGGTGTTACATACTCTCACTGGTTTTGTATATCCAAGCATTAAAAGGCTAAAATAACAACACGTAGCCCAGTAAGCAAAAACTTGTTCAAAGTCCGCAATAAAGACGTTAGAACAATGTCTACGAAGTTGTTCTTGCGTCTTTACTGCTAACTTTGAACAGGTTTTTGCTCACTGGTAGGGTGAATGAAATACAAAAGACAAGCCTGAACTACCAAATATAACCTATGGAGGAGTGTTTTTGATTATACTTTTTAGCATCCAAGCTGAAAACTATACTAAAAAACACTACTCCAAGATGATGTCCGGTAGTTATATTTATGCTTGATTGAACAAACAAACAAAAACAAAAAAACAACAAAATTCACAGAGGAACTCAAACTAGTCTAATTAAGCATTAAGTGGAAGTAATTACTAGTATAATTATGTTTAATTTCCAAGGAAATCACTTCGTTAACGAATACTTACTTGACTTTTTGTTGCGAACATTGTCCACAAAATACTCTGCCACAGCAACGACAATGATGTTTTCGATTTGTCTAAATGAACATAAATTAAAATGTAAAAACAGGAATATATGTCGTCCTATAAAACAACCTACATCCTCTTGAGTTGTATCCTGTCAAAAAATATTTTTTTGTAAGTAGGTCAAGCATCAATCATCTTGCAAAATTGTATTGGTACCATTTCGTATGTTATTTTGTTGGTCATGTGAGCTTACATCTAACCTTTGCTATCTAACAGACGGTTCTCTATGTTTTTATGGTGACATTCTGATATCAGTTCATCAGGGATCCGTGTTAATCTATATTACCTTAGAAAAGAGTGCTCTACATTTCTTATGTTGACATTCTGATATCAGTTCATCAGGGATCCATGTTAATTTATATTACCTTACAAAGGGTGCTCAACATTTCTTATGCTGACATTCTGATATCGGTTCATCAGATACCCATGTTATTTTTATATTACCTTAGAAAAGGGTGCTCTACATTTCTTATGCTGACATTCTGATATCAGTTCATCAGGGATCCATGTTAATTTATATTGTTTATGAAGATGAAGTAGATCACTGCGTTCTTCTTCTGATTCTTCTAATCTTTCTTCAAGCTAAAGGTAGATAGCAAGTAAGTTTAATGCACTGCTGTGCCAAAGCTCATCAGTGTGAAATACTTTCAAATTGCAAATCTGTGAACACACAATTTCCAGAAAAGCGGAAAGTTTTACAGAAATCCAGAACTGTGAAATATTCTTCCTGCAAAAATCTGCTCTTCACACTTCTCCTTTTTTTTTTTTGTTAAGAAACAGCGCTTAAAATAGGAGCAAATAATCACTGTGGAAGAGTGTGAGTTAACTTTTAGCTATATAGCCTAAAACTATGCTAAACAATAATCCTCCTCCACAGTGAACATTATAAAATTGAAATTATAAAATATGTGAGTTGATGGACTTTGTCCCTTTCCATACAGAAGCTATTACACTATTTACAAAATCTGATGAAAGCACACATAATTTGGTCTTAGCCTACACAACAAATACCCAATGTAATTTGAAACTATTAGAACAGTTAAGATGGTATGCATGGTCGCTATGCAACATTTTCTCTCTCTTTATCTTGTCAGTACCACTATGAACCATTACATCGATATCTATTTGAATAGTAAGTTTAAATGGTGGAGCTTAGAATAGGGAAGAATTGCAGATAAAATTTGGTGTATTTTTATAAACAGGATTTAATAGTAGTTACCCTGCTGGCGTACATGTGCCCACTGGGTAGCCACTAGAAAAATGAAAATTGACAATACTTACCTGTCTCAGAGATGTATCAGTTTCCTGACGAATTTTTGATAATTTATTTGTGTACGCAGCTTCACACTAAATATGAATAATTTCACACATCTATTATCTTTATTATTTTATAGTTCCCTTCTTACACAAAAAAGAGAAATGTATAATTTTCATGACTGATGTCAGTACCTTACTGACCCTTTGTCATTAGTCGATTTTCAACACAAGAACAAATTACCAACAGAACCTGAATTGGCCTTGCGATTTCAACAGCACAAACGTTTACACAAGTCCATGAAAACATAAGCCATAATTGACTCCACTATGGGACCGTTACTGAAGAATATTGCATCGACTAACTTGCAATGGATTGGTTGTGTGCGCAATTTTCAATATGTTTTTGGTGTGCAATTTTGAGACGGTCCCTAAACGTTGATTTCCATTAGGCAGAAGATTCAGTGTGACAAATTGATTTCTACCAATGGAATGTCTTCTTTTGGCTTTCGCGCAGAATTTTGCGCCTAATAGAAATCAACCTTAAGTACATAATAAGGTATAAAGCATTATAATGGACCATCTCCAAAATTTGTTTCAAGGGGAAGAGTACTGGATCAACAATCTTGCAATTGATTGGTTTCAATCAATTGCAAGCTTGTTGACTTAACACTCTTCGTAGATTAAATTTTCTCAAATTCATTGATTTTGACTTCTCTAAAGCTGCTAAAAGTTTCTGCTTTTTGAAACGAATTTCTGAGATGGCTCCTAATGGAGTACGATAACACACTTTTTGACACAGCTCAAGACAATTGAGAGGAGAAGGATTTTCAGTTATAAAGAGGTGATTAGTAACTTATAAATATTATTCTAGGAACTCATGGAGAAAATTCCTTAAAAGTTTTTGGCACATTTATTTTTTCAATATTGATGTCATTTTGCTGTTAGTTGGTGAAAAATATTTTAAGACAGGGGTAATTTTCTGACTTCTGATACTTCAAACATACATATCTTTATAGTAAACCTATGAGTATTTGCATTCAGAATGTGCAAATAATGTTGATCAACATATGGATCCTGGTTGGATTACTATTGGCCAATGAATAAGCCCAATACCTATGGGGTCGCATCTCTATAATCAAATCATCGGATGGAAGGGTATAATTTGAAGGAATTAAATTTTAAAAATTTAAATTTTATTGCGATAATATAATTTTGTGATTAGTGTTAGCTATAGCATATTACTTTTGTTGTTGTTGTTGCATGCAACCTAAACTTATACTGAAAGAAAGACTTGATATATGGTACAATATGGAAATGAGAAATTTAAATTTGGTATTGTCTGTATAGAATAGTAACGTTTTAAGATTCAAATTAGCCTATGTGATTTAATTTCGTGAATTGTAGCTAAATCTGTGAAATCCGTGAAATCAACGTTTAGGAACCGTCGCAAAATTGCACACCAAAAACAAATTTCTTTCTGCAAATTTCTTTCTCCATTAACGTACATTTTATTGCAACTCATCCTTGATTAGACAACAAAATGTTTTGAACTTAAATTTTTAACAATTTAACTGACAGCTCTATAAATTACCCTGAATGTATTTATCAACCTATCTTTTAGGCGTTCCTAATGAGTGGTAACCACATGCCTTTACATTATATAGTTTTTGTGCGACTGCACTACTAATGATTACAAGAGAAAATTCTGCTGACTTATTACACAAAATTACTAATTTACGCACAAGAAATTAGCATCGTTGTAAATTAACCTGAGAAATTTAATATTAATCAACGCAAATACCAACTTTTCCCAAATTTTTTGAGACGGAATAACATGACCTACGTTTACTAATATAGCATTTTTTGTAGAAAGATAATTATCACGGCTTTTTGATAAGTATTGTTCTATAAGTATTGAGATTACCACCAGTGCGATAAAATATATTGTACTGAAAATGCAGTTCCGAAGGAGTTATTACACTACGTGAAAATCTTCAAAACGTACTTACTTTAAGTATATCTGCATTTCTTTCTACTTTTAGATTTTTCAACTCAGTGTCTAGATCTTCAACTTGTTTCTGATGTTCCTATAATGCAAATATGAAATATCGTTGGAAATGTTTATGTTCACATCCTGCCGGCACAAGATGTCTATTCAACATTGAAAAGACAATATTTTGACATTTTGTTTTTCCTACGTTGAATAGAATGTTGCATGCCCACTAAGTATGAGCCAACAATTTCCCTCTTACTGGCTCATCTCTCCAAACTTTAAAAATTTGGTACTGCTGGATTGGCTAAAAATGCAATATTAGTACAACAATATTTCTAAATAAAGTGTGAAATAATTCAGATAGAAGAAAAATAAGCTTTTCAAAAAATTTACGTTGCAAAAAGTGGTGAAGTCAGCCCTGAATTGAACTCTTTGGGGGGTATTTTCTGGTAAGTAGCTATTTTTAATCATCAAAATAAATAGTTCCAATTGTCAATAACAGCCTCACAAATAATATGTAAAGAATATTTTACCTTATTCGACGAAGCAATGGATGACATAAGTTTTCTGCATCTATCTTCCCATTCTCTCTTTTCTTCTGCAAGTTTTTCATTTTCATCTTGCATTTCTATTATACGTTGCTGAGAAATATTAATTAATAGTAACTATTAATAACCATTTTATGAAAATCGAAGTGATATTTGAATCTACCCTCAGTGAGAAAAGGAACCTTGGATATTTTATTGTACTTTACTTTCTTACACAAAATTAACATGATGCAGTAATTAATGTGGCAAAAATTTATGCAATTATGTGTCTCTCATATCTATGGTTTTGTGAGTATATAGATCTAATTGTGTAATTTGTAAGGACTTTTTGTCCCTCTCATAATTTCATTAAGTTCTTAAATCATAAATAGCACCATGTAAAAATAACATGGGTTTTAATTAACACAAACATTTCCATTAATTACCATGTCTTGTTAATTTCGTGTAACAAGGTATTATTGAACCCATCAAAAATTTCAGTTTGAGCATTAGTTTCTTTGTTCCAACCCTTCCTAATCAAAGTCTCACAGAGGTGGAGTTCCACACTTCCAGTGTGAACCAACCTGAAATACTTGGAGCTGAATAACATTGGTATGGTATTGTTAATGTAAATAAAACGAGGTATGGATGTGTTCGTAAGTCTTCTAAAAATGAATTTTTATCAACACTTTACATTACTATCGTGTTTATGTTGACATTAACTCTATAACAACTGCATATAGGGATATTTGAAGGGTTTTTTCAGATCTCATGCTTTTGTGCCTTGTAATATTTTTATATTAGGTAACTTTTGTTTTCTAAAAAAATTGTTGTTGCCATGGTAACCATTTTGTCCATATTTTGCCCTTTTTGTTGCTTTTCTGTGCATTCGTGTTAATTTTTATGTTGTAATGTATATCTATTATTATTGATACAATTAGTAAATAACCTAGTTAGCACTCCCGACACTTATTTCAATTTTTTTGGGAAGCACTAATAGTAGACCGGAGCTAATAAGACCGGCACCCGTAAATAAAACAAAATATCAGAATTAATATCACCTATGGTATGTTATGAAACTTTTATTAAAAATTAAGAAATGTCTACAAACTTGTCTTATACACTCACCTTTTTACATGGAACACATGTTGTTTATAAGAGCAGGAGCCTCAAAAACACAGAAAAGCTAAGAAAAACTAAGAAAACTCTAAGAGAATCTGCAGCCTCAAATGTAGTAATATCAAAAATGGAAACAAGAAAAAATTAAAGGAATTGAAATAAAACAATAGAATTAAAACATTCGACACTAATTAATATTTTTTTAATTATACCCGACACTTATGAGACTGACACTAATAAGAGACCCAACACTAACTAGGTCATTTGTGGTATGTATTAAGAAACAGGTTTTTATTGGATTTTTGGGTTTTTCAGATTTCCCTGATTTTTGCACCCTTTTTAAACTAAATTTTCATAGTGGAACGTCTAAATGTATGTATTACCCCAAGGTATCACTAAATGGTATTATTATATTACTATAGCATTGCTCCTTCAGGAAATATTCCATCGCCCTGGAATATTCATAGGTTTAAGGTCAAACAGCCGAAAATATTAATACCTCACTGGTTAGAATTAAAGCAAATAATGGCTGCAGAGAAGGGGTTTTCGAGTATTGCTTCAGGCTTTGTAGTCTGAAGCTATGCTCAAATAACTCTCTTGGACATAATTACTCTGATTCCATCCACTGTACCTTATCTTTCTTTACTTGTTTTTTACTCGAAGATGGTGACCTGATAATCGGCTCGACATCAGCTTGAGGTTTAATGATATCATTTGCTCTTTTTAAAACAGGTGAACATTTCGGTGATTTGCTTATAGCATCTAAAAATAAATAAGGGGCCATCTCTATTTGCCTAAAATTAAATTGGGAAGAGAAAAACAAAAAGATTGGGCTTGAATGCAACTGTTTAAATGCAAACTCATTGATATTTCATAAATGATTTATTTCTGCCAAAGACCTGTTTCTCTCTGTTGATGTATTCGATGTAAGAGTTGCACGCATGCACAACACAATGTTCTTTTAACACTGACGTAAGCAGAGTCAAGAATATAAAAATAATGATATTTTATTTGCATCTGCTTCATGCTCAAAGAGCTTGCAATATACAGTTAAATTAGCTGAATCATCCGGAAACATAAACGATTCTCATTACTGAATATAATATTTTCCAGTTATATTTAATACAAACATAACAATTTCATACCTCCGCCACATTTATCACAGAGATGTTTATTTATTGTGCTCTAAAAGGAAGGGGAAAAAACACATTAGGAGTTGTCTCAATAATAATATTTACAAAGAAAATTGCTGAATCAACGATTTGTAATGGAATGGTTTCTTTGTATCGAATTGCAAGCTAGTTGACATACTTCTATTCAGGTTATTTTTTGTTGAATAACTTAATTCTCTACATTTTTGTGCACTCCTCCGCAGTAATTATTTGCTCTTATTTCCACCGTTGGACAAGTATCAAAGAATAACTTACTCTGTCGAGAGAATGTGTCTTGAGGATATTATCTGTAGATAAATTAAACGCTGTAAGACATAAACATAAAACGATTAATTAATACAATTATGAAAAGTAACTGACGGGCATAACTTGTGCGTTTGTGTATAGTTTTCAACCTTACAGCTGAAAACTAAACTCAATAAACACTCCTCCACAGGCGATGTCCAGCAATTTTTCTTAAGCTTGTGATGGTTTACGGGTACTGCTTATAACCACAATACCAACACCAAACGTCCCCAAGCTTGTAGAGGAATGTGTGCAGTAAAAGCATTGCATAATGGCTGACTTCACTAGGCAAAGAAAATCCTGTGCAAAAGTCAAAAAAATACATTCCATTGGTAGATGCTGACACATTATTATGATGTCAGTTCCTAATTGTAATGTTTTTTGCTTTCACACATATTTTTTTGCGGAGTGGAAATCAAAAATGCAAAAGGAACAAAATAAAATGTGATACCCAGTCTGCAAACACTTGTTCAAAGTCCACAGTAAAGATGCTAGAACAACATTTGTAACAATGTTCTAGCATCTTTACTATGCAAACACTTGTTCAAAGTCTACAGTAAAGAAATTAGAACAACATTTTAAACATTGCTCTAGCATCTTTGTTACAAACTTTGAATAAGTTACCCAGTCTGCAAACACTTGTTCAAAGTCCACAGTAAAAAAATTAGAACAACATTTTAAACATTGTTCGAGCATCTTTGCTACAAACTTTGAATAAGTTATTACCTGCTGGTCACATTCCTCTTTCACATAAATTTGGTTTCTAAAATTTGGTTTCTAAAATTTGGCTTCTAAAATATAATTTGGACCCTTTTTGTTTTTTGACCTCTAAGGTGATGATGACCAGAAAGAAATTCTTATATACAATATACAATTTTACAATACTTGGACAAAAATTACAAGTAAAAAAAGGTTTATACTGTAATTAGGTTCACCAAACCATGTCTACGTATAAAATGAAAAACTAATGAAAGAATAGGGAAACATGAGGTAGGGCACAGAACATTATATAAAATAAATGTAAACAGACAAATAAATAAATAAGAAAAAGAGAAAGAGAAAAAGAAAAACAGACCTTTATTACACTTCATAACTACTTTTGATTCATTCATACTACTAACAAATTTTAGTAGTGATAAGATTAATCTGCCATATCGTTTATCTTTTGCACTTGTCCCGGTAGCTAAAACAACAATACAAAAAGATAATTTAAAAATAACAACAACCAATTTCCAAGCGTGATGCGGAAAGCAGGACAATATTTGTAAAGTCCAACGTAAATTTTGAACTAATTAAAGATTAAAGCTAATACACACATTTATTCTGTTCATTGACTTCATATACCACATGAAATCATCAAGATAAAAATAGCCACCATAATTCAAGTGGGTGAATCTTACTGTAAAGATGCCCGAGTAAAATAAGTGCCCTTTCAGTGATTTTTTTAAAAATAACACCCCTCTCAATTAAGATTCTGATGGAATATAGAATGCCCGTTATTAGTTCCAAATGACAAATCAACGTAATGATTCAGGTTCTTACCAATTATAGATGAAGCTTTGTTTTTCAATTCAACCATAGCAATTTCAACTAAAGTATAAAGTATACACAAAAGACATCATCCTATATGCGGAATGTATTAAATTTGCCTTATACTGTAGTACAAATAGTCTTGATTAATAGGCTTCAGTAATACTATTCAATACCATTGGTTTTCATACATTTATGAAGCAGATAACGCAAAGTTCTTGCTTTTATTCCTAGAATAAAAACCTGGGCCTGATTAATCTGATCCACGACTAAATTTACAGATTATGGCAATTGACAGATAAGAGTGTTGTTCAAACATTAGTTCAACTTATTCCAACAAATTCCACGACTAAATTTGAATCAAACTAATGAGAAAGATCTAATGATCTAATGTATATCTATGATATACCTTCTGCAGAGCGTAATATTTGTATCATTTCACTTTTAGCATTACAGCGCTCAGCAACATCGGCAGCAGTTTCACCAATGTTACTAGTAGCAAGAACATCAACACCCATCTATAATTAGATAAAACATGTATTGAAATGAATAAACTTGTTGTGAATGAAAACTGAATTATAAGAATCTATGTTATGTTTAGAAGCAAGAGAAGATTGATACTCCCAGAATGGCATAGAGTACAAAATAACGTGTGTTAGCTAGAAATGAACTAAAAATCAGCAAATTGTTTGGGAAAGAAGTAAATCCTAACCTCTAATAACAGTTCAGCACATTCAACATGATTGTCTGTAGTACCTTTCCTAAAAAGTGAGGCGAGTAATCCAAATAATTATCAGCAGCTCATTAATTTGTAGTAACGGTGTAGCAGTAACATGAATCAAATCTTCCTCAACATAACGTCATATTATTGCAAACCTCAAAATAACTGTCAGACAGCACCTGTGGAGGAGTGTTTTATTAGTTTTCAGATTTAAAGCTGAAAACTGTACTAAAAAAATACTCCTTCACAGGTGATGTCCAGCGGTTATTTTGAGTCTTGTTTCAATATGTAACTGATGATTTCTCTTTCTAACAAAACTAGTCAATTTGAATATCTTTGGATACCTTAGGGGCTTTACAGTAGATTTACAGTAGATTTACAGTAGATATCTTATGAACTTTTGATACCTCAGGGCCTTAAGGAACTTTAGATATCTTAAGGATATTTGATATCCTAAGGACAAGCTTATACGTTTTAGTAGATTCACAGAAGTGACAATAAATAAACTTGTTTATCATAAAATTGTAAGCTTTCACTTAAACCGTATCTACATTTTATACAAAGTAGTGCTGTGAGAGCCGTGTTATACACCTATTGCATCTATTCAGGCAATAAGTGCCTTCCGCATGGAAGCAGTATTTTTTTTTTAATGTAATATGCAGTACAAAATAAAAAATAACATTCCAGCGATCGATATAAGAGTAAAATAGTCATCGTGGAGGAGGGATTTTTGAGCATGACTTTCAAGCTTTTTAGCTTGAAGTTATCCTCGAACATCACTCCTCCACAGTGATAATTTACTCTTATTTTGACCACTGCAGTCTTACCAAGCAACACTGTGTAAAAGTGTCCAATCAACCTTAGATATAAATAAGATAATTAATATTCAATGGATTACACTAAGGGACCATCTCAGAAATAAAATCTACAGAGTAGAGTACTGTGTCAACGATCTTGTAATGGATTACAATCCATTACAAGTTTGTTGGTCTAACACACTTCTGCAGAGATAATGTTTTGTTGAATTTTGTCAATTTTAGTTGATGATGAGATGGTCCCTAACTATATGGTGTATGGGTTGTGCAGATAAATACAATTAGATATTAAATGGATGAAATAAAGTTTTAACTTACATTATTCACAGATTTGATTGTAGCTCCCTTCTCCTGTAATACAAAATATATGTAGTGATTAAAATGAACTACCGTTAATTGAACTTCGTCATCATTCATTTTTCCATTTCCAACATATATTGCAAAATACCAAAATTGTAGTCCGAAAATCCGATTTTCAAACACAAATTATTGTGAAATAATGGTTTTGGCAAGTTATATAGGATGTAGAAATAGGTGGTCACCCAAATTTCTTTACTCATTTTACATAAATTTATATAATCTGACATTTTCACAATTTGTGTCTTCAAAAAGTCAGAAAGTTTCAGCTCTAGGGCAATTCCACGTAAGCATTCCATCACATCACACCACTTTTTTAAACTGGAAACCCTAGGCACCTAGTAGCGCCGCAACCCATGCACCAGGAGCGGCTAACCACTAACCTGCTGGTATCTCAACATGGCAGTTTTTCTGCCATTGAATAGCCCACTATTGCTTTAGTGGTTCAGACATTATAAATTATAATGTGATAGAGGGGGGAGGGGGGGTAGAATCCGCCTATGTGAACTGACAAGACAAATGCAGTAAAATTTGCACTTTTACCAATCCTCAAGGAAAACAAAGAATATATATTAAGTTTTTTATAACAGATTTCCTACTGTTCCCTTCTAAAATGGTAAAGGCATATGTCTGAGAAGTAAATAGATATGGCATAACTGATATAATAAGGTGAAAAGTCTTTATGTCATAATATAACAGACAACCTAACAAAGAAATTCAGTTAGCCAATAGTAAAACACCTTACCAATAATAAGGCAACACACTGAACGAAACCACCTTCAGCAGCATAAAAGAGTGGTGTGTTTAAACTAGAATCTGAAATAAAGCAGATCTGAAATTATACACATGGCTGAGAAAGTTAATCTCCTAGAAAAATAACAGACACCACCTGTTTAGGAGTGTTTTGGAAGATACCTTATTATAGGAAATTAACGTTCCATTTAATTAACGCGATTTTGAATTCACCGTTTTAATTAAAATAATGTTCATTACCATTTTGACGTTAATTTAAACTACATTAAATAAGTTAGATGATAATTTCAAATATGATATTTAGGAGCAATGTTTAAGAAAAAAATCGTTGTTTTATCTTTTTTTCTCCTTTTTTTGTCTTTTTTTTTTAAAAAAACTACACATGCCGTCTTCTTTTTCCCCATTTTCTGCATCTACAAATTTCTCTACACTGGCGCTCAAAGTTGTGACATTGTACTTTGTTAAAACATTTTTTTAAAGGACTAATTGTATCAGTATTTATCTGTATTTGCTACAATTTTGAATCATTTATTTACATTAAAAGCTTTCATCTATTTTTTGATTACCCAACTACATTAATTAAATTGACGTTACCCCACGAGGCTCAAAATTTGCGTTAATTTAATTGACGAAAACATTTTCTCCTATCTTAACGCGTTAATTTCCTGAGGCACTAATTACACTGGTGCTAATTAAGTGAAAGAAACGTTAATTTCCTATAATAAGGTAATTTAAAACACTTCTCTACAGTTATCGGCTGAAAACTCTACTCCTTTCCACGTCTGTCAGTTATTTTAAGGCTTGTATAATTCAACTTACCCAGTGGGCAAAAACTTGTACAAAGTCTGCAGTAAAGTCGCTAGAATGACGTCTTTGATGTTGTTCTAGCGTCTTTACTGCTGAATTTGAGCAAGGTTTTGCCTACTGGGTAGAAACAATTCCCAGACCATTGATGTAAGTGGCCAAGACCACTACTAGGAGAGGGGGTATTTTTTTTACCTTTCCAGATCTTCATTATTCTCTTGATAGGGGATACAACCCTCAATCTACCTAATTAACCGTAAAACATGGCCAGAACCACTTTATAAGGGCACAGGTAGATGGTAGTGCTTCCAGGGACGTGACTCAAACATTTCCCCGAGCATGATATTGAACCGGGAACATCCAGATCAGATCATAAGCACCACTGCTTAACCACCGAGCCACTGCTGCAACAAAATGATACACAGATAATTTTGACTATTGCCTTATTGTCTAGAATCCAATTTTAAATTGTTTGGTTTTAAACTTATCATGTTTCAATTTCTTGTTATATCCAAATTAATTTGCCAGGCTATGGACTATATACTGTATTACAGTGCATGAATAAACAAAATATATTTTATACGCAAAATTCTCAAAAATACCTGTGCTATTGACACCACATCCAAGATTTATAAGAGTGACAACAACATGATCATGACCTGAAATACAAATGGTATCATAACATATTTCCTTGAAAAATAAAATGCCCAGCAGGGTATTTATTTAATTTTCCGCTTTTTAAGGAGGTGGAGGCTGGTGTTAATTCAAGAGGGGCAAATATAATATTTTGTAATCTTCACATTAATTTCAACGAGTTTGAGTTATTCTTTTTAGTTTGTTAGCCCTATTTTAATTTGAAACAAACCCTAAGGGACAATCTGAAAACATTTCAATTTTTGTCGAATTTGGTCAAGTTCATTTCATTAAATTTACCAAAATAATTTCTAGAGAAACTAGCATATCAGTGCTTGAAATAAGAGCAATAATCACTATGGCTACAAAGCCTGAAGCAATGCTCAGGAATTCTTCCTCCACAGCAATTATTCACTCTTATATCAAACACTAGAAATCTACAAACCTTTCTTTGCTGCTTCAAACAATGCAGCAGTTTTCTGTTCCATTGTTTTTAATTTTGATAGATTAGAATTTTCTCCAGATGCTTAAAAAGATAGATGGTGAAAAATAAACAAATATCTGAACACCACTATATATCTCTCTTATTAATATTTTCAAGTAAAAAAGAAGAATTGCTATCTTAGAAAACTGTTGACAATGAGTGATAAAAAATGATTTTGTACTTACAAGCACCAAACTTTGCAGCCCCTATTGCAGATAAAGCTTTCTCTGTGTTAATTTCTTCTTCCTTTTGTTTCAAGTGACATCGAGTACAAACCTACAAATTTAAGTATAAAAAAACTAATTATGTTAATAGCAGTCATTTGCCTAATCAAACTTCCAATACAAAATCAACTTTTTTTGTTAAATTTGATTAAATCAACAAAAATTGAAACTCCCATTTCAATGCAGTGTTCCAATAAGAGAAAATAATCACTTCAGAGCAGTGATGTTTGGGCATTGCTTTAGGCTAAAAAGCATGAAGCAATGCTCAAAAAATTCCACCTCAACAGCGATTATATCCACTTCTTTGAAAATGCAAGATCGTTAATTTATTACACTTCTCTGTAAATTATATTTTTGAGATCTTCCATTACAAACTGTGAAGAACACCAGTTGAAGGAGTCAAGCCTGAATATAACTTCCGGACATCACCTGTGAAGAAGTGTTTTTTATACTCAAAAAACACTCCTCCAGAGGTGATATGTTTTTATATTATTACTAGTATAATACATACTAAAGGTGCTTTCTAGTAAATAGTCGTAACTATGACATGCTGCCTCTAAATTTCAGCAAATACTTTGAAATCTCTTATTTCAAACTTTTTCTTAGAGCTTCACTTTTTTGTCACAATCTCTAAATTCCCACATGGCTTATTCAGTTCTGATTTCCTGATTATGACTCCAGTCTAGCTAGGAAAATACCTGGATGTAGATTCGTGCACATTCCACATGAAACAAAATTCTAATGGTGGGTATTGTCTCGATGGCTCAGTTTGTCAAGAAAACTTTTACTCACCAAAGAGTTAAAAAAGAAAGCTTAAATTTTGTCTTGTGTTTTCATATCCAAAGGTCCATCATCAGTAAAACTAATTACGTGCACTGCCAAGTCATTATAGAGCGGTCTTTTTTGGCCGCTCATCTCTAGCATACAGGGTCTGTCATGAGTCTTTCTTTCTTTTTGTATAACCCTTTGCAGGTTACCCCTTACCACCCTGAGTGAGTCTTCAGGTCAGTGAGCTCGTCGGGCATAGCAGTTCAAGGCAGCTACAAGATGCATCATCCTACCGTAGCCCTTAAGCACAGTTCTCGTACACACACACTTGGTTGGACAGCTTAAGGCTTTCCGCAGCGGCGGAAAGTATTGTGCTATAGTAGTGCAATGTTTAAAATTGCTTGTTAATTATGAAATGTACATAGTTTTTTATAAAAGAAAGGAATGAAGGGGTGTACTCGTGGCTCTTGGTTATTTATGTACTCATTTAAACTCATACTTAGGTTTCCATGTCTTAGAGTGACACATTTTAGATCCTGCAAGGTTGTCCTTGGAGATAAACGTGCATGGTCCTTGTAGACCTAGGGTATGTTCAGTCAGGCGGCCCTTGTAGGCTTTTTTTCATGGTCCTTATAGCTCATCCACAGTCCTTGTAGAACGTCAGTAGCTATCCTAGGCAGGTCAGGTCGTTTGTTATCTGGCCCTTGTAGAACATTCATGGTCCTTGTAGACCATCCTAAGCAGGGAGTTTTTATGAGTACTTTAGGGGATGGATGAGTACATTCTAGATTTCCCTCTATTGCCTCACATCATTGTCTTATTGTCTGTTTGTTTCTGAGAGAACTTTGGTAATTAACTTATAATATACAGAATGCATGATATTATGCATCTCACATACCAAGTAGTCAAAATTAGAGTAAATTTGTAAGAAGGAGTGATTTTTGAGCATACTTTCAGGCATTGTAGCCTGATGCTATGCTTGAAAATCAGTCCTTCACTTGCTCTTATATCAAGCAAATACCTTTGATA
>JAULBZ010003723.1:0-15919 GCA_032360805.1 Neoturris breviconis
TTACCACTAGCCCATTAGGTGCCACAACGGACTGATACTTAAAACCGTGAGAGCGCTTGTGACCACTATACAATAACCGTTGTCCAAACTCTGGTCGACATACTGGTCGTAGAGTTCCATCAATAAATCCCCAGCAATGATCAAGAGGAGCACCTTTGGCATGTATACAACCAGCATAATACTTTAAGTTATTACTTGATAACCACTCTTGATTAAACGATGTAAGAAGATGGTTAAAATTAGTGTACAAAATATTTAATGTATGGTTAAAAATCACACATAAATCAGGTACAGATCTACCAAATCTTGAAACAAGATCTGAATACCGACAAGGAAAAGCTAATCGTCTCAATAGCAAACACAAAGCCTCCACTGATGACACTTTTAATCTATTAATCGTATGTATCTCTGTTGGTAAACCGAATGCAGCGACTAAACGATTTAAATCTACTTTTCGAAATCTGAAATCCGCCCAACATTCTTCGTCGTTCCAGTTGTTTAAATCAAACTTTGGATGATTCCAGTAAGGAAACTCAGGATTTCTTTTGGTACCATGGGTATTTTGTTGAAGTAGCAGCAACTCTTCATCGTCAATAAAACCATCTTCATGCTCCTCCATTAAAAGAAGGTTCATGACTGTTTCTCTAGAAGCCATCTTTTTACTTTCGTTTTCGTGTTTTGTTTTTTTTATTTTTTTCTTCCGTTCTATTCGCGGGTTTCTGCTAAACAAACGGAACCGGGTTTGTATTCTACGACGGCAGAAATTCAAATTATTGACGTCGCCGTCATAGAACGTAATCTACTAAAGCTCCCTAATAAAATTCTGTGCACGCGTGTTATCCAGGTCACCTCTTATTAGCTGAGAATCGGATTTTTTACATATCAATGACTTTTTTCTATCATCGGAGGTTTATCCTTTATATTTATATATCCTTTATATTTTTATGACATCACATCAAAAAGTTATTGAAACGTTTTGCCAAATATTCTCGGTTTTTCCAAATCTTCCGAGATATTCATTTTTTAAGCGGCCAACTTGCGTAAGAACAGCCTACAGTATTCCTCGCTAAATTTTTCGTAGAGTAGTTTTTAACGCTGTGTCCCAGTGGATGTTGTTCTAACGTCTTTACTGCGGACTTTGAACAAGCTTTCGCCCACTGTAGAATATAATGTCTATAATGTATATGGAAATCACCACAGTGAATGTCTTAAGAGGATTGAGACTGAGTTTTGTCACTTAGGGACAATCTCAAAATTTTGCTCCAAAACCAACTTTTTGTTAAATCAACTATAATTGACAAAATTCAACAAAAATGAATCTGTAAAGAAGTATCGTATTTTCGATGATAAACGCCCTGGGAGCTTATTATTTTTTTTTTTAATTAGGGTGGGCGCTTATTAAAGGAGGCGTTTATTAGAGGGAGCGCTTATTTTAAAATTTGGAAACTAGAGTGGGCGCTTATTTGAAATCCAAAGAAACAAAGACAAAACAAATTCAAACAACTTGATTTGTAAATAATTTCGACTTCTTCGTCAGTCCTTATCTTTATCAACCTTGTTTGCCGGGTTATTTGCGATGTCGCAATCGATCAAAATGAAAGGATTACGGCTCACATCTTTGTGACGATTTTCTATTGCTTGCAAAAGACGTTCTAGTCCAGATGCCAATGGTTTTCCAGGTGCAAAAACATATTACCGTATTTCCTGTGATAAGCGCCCTGGGCGCTCATTAAAAGGGGCGTTTATTAACTTATTTTCGGATTTAGGTGGGCGCTTATTAGAGGGAGGCGCTTAATAAAGACTGGGCGCTTATTACAGAAAATACGGTATGTTAGGTCAATAAGCTTGCAATGGATCCATTGTAAGATCATTGACTCAGTACTCTCTCGCCTCTGTAGATTTTATTTTTGAGATATTAAATATTAAAATCTGTCATTTAGTAGCTTACGAGTTTAAAAACAAAAAAATAAAATTGTGTGTTTTAAAACAACGACGATTAGTCTATTTCGACATTTATATCATTTCTACATTTCTACATTGTAACATGCTACCAAAAGACAACCTCGTTCCCAGGACTTTTTCTCTATTGACGTTTAACGCTCGAAAGAAGCCCTGAGAATGAGGTTGACCAAAAGCAGTTACTTTAAAACAAATATTTATTTTGTGCTTTTAAACTCATAACAAAAGTATTAGTTACGTGATTCTCCGTCGTAGAGCTTATTGTAATACTTAAAAGATTAAAAGTGTTTTTCACCGCTGCTGTAGAGAGTACAATTTTAAAGTTTTTATATTTAAATCGTCAGGCCAATTAACTTCTGGGAATTTCCCATACACTATACTACAGCTATTTTAAAATATATGATGAGTTGCCTCAAAACTCCGAATATAGCTAAGTTATATAAGCATATTTTGTTGGGCTTATATACAGGGGCGGATTCTGTCACTAATGCAAATTTTAACTTTTTTTACATACGCAAAAATCTTGTAGCTGACTTCCCTGCCTGGCAAAGTACGTTGCAACAACGTCGTAGTAACGTCAAAACGACGTTGTGGTGTCGTTTTGACGTTGTTACCACGTGGTGTGCCCATTTAGTCTAAACCTAATTCTCTTTAGAAATTTTCGAGACCATTGCACGTGCTCATCAAAGGATATTGGTCATTTCTCGAAACCACCATTTAAACTGCCCACAACAATATTGACAATTTCAGAAATACCATGTTTAGATCAAACTTTAAAATTATATAATGTAAGAAAACATGATAAATGTCGTAACTATACCCAGCCGGCAAAAACCTGTTCAAAGTCAGTAAAATAACGTTAGAACAACGTTAATAGCAGGGAAAAAGTTAAGAATGCCATTATTCTTAGCCTGTTCCGCAGACTCTTTCCGCGGCCAACAAAATGCCTTGGGCCAGTGTTTTCCGTCAGACGTCGAGTTTGTAGGAACAGGCTATACTTCTCTGTCCAAACTCTGTAACACCTTACGTTTTGGAGTTCGTTTTTGCTGGCGGTCTTGTTTACCTTGTCTTGTTTACCTCCAATGAAACATCCTATTCTCATTCCGTTTAATTGTTATCATGACCACAGAGAAAAATATTACAAACATATATCATAATACCGTAATGCTTCGATTAAACGCCGGGGGCGTTTATTAAATAAAGCTTAAATAAATGCTTAGGGGGCGTTTAATCGAGGGGGCGTTTAAAAGAAGGGGGCGTTTAATCTATAAGGTAAGTGTATAGTATAATAAATTAACAAAATAAAATAAGAATGAAGTTTGATTCGTAAATGTAACCTGTTCCGCAGACTCTGATGACCAGGCTAAACTTAATTAACCAGGCTAAACTTAATTATACCACTACTGAGATCTCAGAAGCCGATGACGTCATTTTCTGACATCCACTCCGGCGTTGTGCAGACTCTACTTCGCAGCGTTTTCTCGTCAAACGTCGAGTTTGTGGAACAGGCGTATAGGATATAGGATATTGTTGTTTAAGTAAGTCTAAATTGATATTGGCCAGTCAGTTTATACCAACCTATCAGGAAATTAGCTAAGCCAAAGTTGCTTGAAGTCAATTGAAATTAATCAACTGTTTTTTGAGCAAGTGCACGCATTAAATGAGTTAATAGTTCTAGCGAGATACCAGAAATGACAAACGATGAAACTGGATTGGTTTCTTTCTTTGGTCCCGTCCCTTGTCCCTCTATGATAAAAATACTTTGTAGAATTCCGAGAGCCTACAATCTTAGACATTAATATAGAGACTTTTTTCAAATTTCGACAAGTAATACACGCCACAAGCAAAACGCAAGTGCTGAAAATGACCACTAGACGTCCCTTGAGGTTTATCTCAGAGGTTTATCCGAGTAGACTTAAGACTGAATATTTTACTTTCAAATCTTCAAACTATAAACTACATTATTTGTTTCATAGAGATAAAATGTTGGGTGAATTTTTATGAAATGTTGTTCAAACCAATCTAAACACAAATTTTGTTGAATGAGAGCAGGAAACGTTGCATGAAAGCTTTAATCAATTTAAAGACTCATATTTTTACATTTTCTTTTTTCAAGCAACACAAATTTTAAAAGCTTTTAAATCGGTTCAAAACTTCAATATTGGATTGGTCGAGGTCTTTTTTTCCTTAGAAATCTAACCTTTTTCTTAACAATTTTCTGCTTTTAAACACCAATGATTGGTTTAAAAAAGGGGAACAAAAACAACAAACTGTTATCAGGTGAATATAATAGTTAAAGATAATTATGTGCGTGTGACGTCAAATATACATAAAAAAAGAAGTCGTTACAAGACGTCGTTACAAGACGTCCCGACGTTTTGACACTGATCAGTCCTTAAGTACTGAAAGAGAATTCAAAATTGTCCAGCTCATTCACTAATAAGCGTGCACGCAACATGAAATACTACACTGCTTACGAGTGGGCGAAAACTTGTTCACAGTCAGCGTCTGTACTGTGTACTTTGAACAAGTTTTTACCGACTGGATTAACATAATCGCGAATAACTCCTAATATGGACTACTTATTACCATATATGGTAATATTCTCTCCTTGTATGGAATTCTTCGTAAATAAATTACTAGTAAATAGTCTTTTACATTGTTTAGTTATAATCTTACATAAAATATTCGATAAGCAACCTCGTTCTCGGAACCTCCTGCCTTTTCGAAAGAAGTCCTGGGAACGAGATTGTAGAATGGATACAATGTTATTTTAAAATACAGGCGAAAAGATTCCCAGTGGATACACCGCGGTCAAACTGTCTCTAGATTAAGATTAACACTACAATCAAGGTCATAGGTCCTTTTGCAAATTCGATAAATTCTAGCAACATAGTACTCAGGCTTTTGAAACAAATTCGAATTTTTGTTCCCCTAATCTTGCTAATAAAAATTAAAGGCTTATTGTCAAAATTGAAATTCCGAATTTTTGCACGAATTTCTCTTCTTACCAAATATTTAGGTCCATGATTGTAGCTTCGTTCTTCGTTGACAACAATGTGTCTGTGGTGGGTGGATTCTTACATAAATAATTACAATAAACCTTCTTAACTCTTTTCACCGTGGAGGTGGTAGACTTGTTTCCCCTTATATATCTTTTGGTTGTGCAAAATGTTAGTCCCAGTCTGCAAAAACTTGTTCAAAGTCAGGAGTAAATATGCTAGAACAAAGTCGAAGATTTGTTCTGGCGTCTTTACTGGACAATCTTTTTCCCATAGGGGTTAAATTAATTCGTGAAATAAACGTTTCCACATACATTATTTTTACATGACGCCATTAATATTGATAACATCGTTAAAAAAGCGTTGTGTGGAATTTAACAACAGCAACAAAAAATTGCTTCGAGCAAAAGAAGAAAAAATGTTGCTAAGGGAAAATTATCCGAAGTTATATCAAAATAATGTATGATTAATTGCAAAGTTTCTACATCAAAAAGATAGGCATTTAGAAGCTATCACAAAGGTGTAATAGTAGTAGAGGGAGGGGGGATCCCACCCCCTGCAACCGGACTAAATATGGTTAAATACGGATTACAGTTTAGGATACGTACGGTCATATATGAGTATACAGAGTTTTTATCCCTGCCAGTACACAACGTCGTAAAAAAGTTCGAACAACGTCCAAAAGACGTTACGACGCCGTTTTGACGTTGTTACAACTTAATTACGACGTAGTGTGCCCACTTGAATATGGAATTTTCTCGAACTTTTTATCGGTAGTTATATATTGTTTATATATGAATGTGATACTGCGGAGATATGTCATTGAACCAACGACGGTAGTTTCGTCATGATGACAGTAGTTTCGACTTGACGAATCCCATTGTCAAAGACCACCAAGTCCAGTATATACCCATATTTGGACCGTGTTTTGTAATATTGTAAAGCTGTGTCTAGTGATTTAATACTAGTATGTACATGACGTCGCAACAACATCGAAATAACGGTAAAATAATATCGAAACAACGTTGAAACAACATCGAAACAACATCGAAATAACGTCGAAACAATGTCGTGACAATACTCAGCAGTATCAAATACGCGGAGGTAGAAAATTTTAATAAGCAACCTTCCCCTCATTTGATACTGCAGAGTAACACGAGGTGTACTATCTAACCCAGTGAATATAACTTGTTCAAAGTATGCAGTAAAGACGCTAGAATAACGTCTTCAACGTTGATCTAGCGTATTTATTGCAAACTTTGAACAAGTTTTTGTCCACTGGGAAAATTGTATATCTTGTTGTAGGCCTTTATTTCAATGTTGATCCCATCCGGCAAAAAACCTGTTCAAAGTCAGGAAGACAACGTTAGAACGTATATCTATGGTTAGAACAACGTTCTTTGAACGCGACTTTTATCTGGCTACGCAAAATTGAAATTTATTGCAATGCAACAAACATCTTTTTATATATATAAGCAATCACTTATTGAGATTGAGGCTCAGAGTTGTAACTTTTCCACTATTCCAGCCTGAAGCGTTGCTTATCAGTTGCTTAATGTATATCTTTATATATGCCTTAATTTGTAGTAGCCTGCTTTTTTCACTACTTTCTCTTCTGAGAAGGGCCCCCGATTGATGCTAACATTGGAGAAATGCCTTAAAAATACAATCTTTGCTATGTTTCACCTCGATATTAAGCCTTGGTTGCTTATAAACTTGTTGTTTATAAAAAAAAAACGTACTGTATTTCCTCAAATAAGCACCCAGGGGCTAATAAAAAAATTCAAAAAGGCGGGCGGGACTTATTAGAGGGAGGGCGCTTAATTGAGGGGGGCGCCTATAAAATTATTTTTATAGGAAGGGGGGGCTAATTAAAAAGTGGAAGAAAAACCTTGTTCCCAGATTCTTTTTGCATTTCCGAAGGTGGTGACACCCGTAAGAAAAAACAAATAGATGCTGGAAGACTATTTCAATTAACCGCCCTGATCTTTCATTGGAGAATGACATGCAAATCTCCATGCAAATACATTTCTATTAACCACTCTGGGCGTTTATTAGAATGTGGTTTAGAAATCTCAACTTTGATTAATTTCTAATAATCGCCCTGGGCGCTTAATTGAGGGTGGACGCTATAAAGAGGAAATACGGTAACTTCCTTTTTGTGCAGTGACTGTAGTAGTAACTACATAAAAAGAAAGTTATTGCATTGCAACAAGTTTTTACTTTGAGCTGTCAAAACCTCGTTTTCATTATTTGTAAGTTCTATTGAATATTTAATGCCAAAAGATGAAAGTTTTACGTTTATAGTTATGGTGGTCCGCCACCAGCTGGACGATCGGTATCTTCATTGAATACCCATCGACCAGCAAAGAATGCATCACCAATATTAGACGTACTCGTTAGGGTACTAGGAACAGAGGTGTCTGTTATGAAAGAATTTCTAAGGCCGGCTGATTCCAAATTCGAAAACACGAAGATAACATAAGTATTTGTTCCGTCGCTTGTTACTACCAATTGAAAGGTGTTTGAACCCCCAGCTTCTATTAAGTCGATCCAGGTGACAACCAATGCAAAATTACCCGTAAATAAAGTATTACCATTATATCGGTTCACATGGTTAGAAGCTGCTTGAATTAGTTGATGGTTTGTTGTTGTTGATCGAATGTAGCTCCTGCCAGTAGCACTGTGTAAATCTGATGACCAAATATTATATGCATAGATTCTAAGAGGTGGCGAGTTATTCAAACCTCTAACATATCCTTTTCCTCTAACCTAATACAAAAACAAAAACGTTCATAGGTACAAGACTGCCGTATCCGTAATCAGCGTTGAACTCTAACACGCATCGAGCTTTTTAGTCAAAGTTTAAAATAAACGCCAAGAATTAGCGCTGTATACATATATTAACCAAATGAAGTGCTTGTTTTTCAAAAACTAAACTAACAGATTTTATAGGGTTAGACAGCGTCAAAATCAAAATTCCTTCTTGTTTGAGTAATAGAACAATTTATAAAACAATGAAAACGAGACGTTTGTTGTTTAAACATGTATAATTTGTTACTACAATGCAATAACTTCCTTTTTGTAAAAAGGAAGTTACTGCATTGCAGAAAGTTTCTACTTTTAGCAAAGAACGCCTCGCTTTCATTATATGTGAAACGGTCCAATGGTGGTGTTTCATGCTGTGATTACCGGACGTAGCTGTTCCATCCTATGTATAAGGACCGAGTATTACCTTATATGGCAATATAATATAATATTGACCTAACTTTCTGGTTTCAACACTACAGCATGGTTTCATCAAGTGTTATGGAGAGGTGGGGGACTTTTTAGCCCACCTCCCTCGGCCCGGCCTGAATAAGGTTAATTTGGGAAACAACATTTTTCAAGTTAAATAAGCTTTCAAAAGATAATAATAAATAGTATTTTTTGGTTTACCATTTGGGCATCCAAATTAAGAGACTAACTTGATCCAAAATGGTTTTAGAACGTCATGTTGCTGCCAAGTGCAATGGCCCTGTTTTTCTTTCCTTTAAGAAAGATATATCAAGATGCTACAGGTCTCAAATTTTTGCTGCTAACCTAGTTATGCTACTTTTTCAAACCCTATAATTGAAAATGCTCTGCGTTCAAAACCCAACCCAATTGATATTTATAGACCTAGTAATAGATCTATTCACAAATACATGTAGAACTTGTTGCAATGGAATAACTTCCTTTTTGTGCAGAGATGCATTAAAACAAGTTCTACTTTAAGCAGCCAACACATTCTTTTCATATATTTATGAATATATCTATTACTATCTTGTAAAAACATATTGCTGTTTTAGCCAAATATATGATGATAGCAAGAGTTGATACAGCACAAAAAGAAAGTTATCTACTTTGAGCAACCAACCAAATGTCTTTATTATCTACAATGAAGTGTGTTACTTCAAGGAGCTTGCGATATGGTGGTTTTTCTTCAGTACGAAGAAAACTATCCAAAGATAGACCGTTGATCACTGCATGAAGTCTTAACTTTCCACATTTTTTATTTTGTGGAAATTTCAAATTTTCTCACATTTCCAAACATTTCCTCATATTTTTGTTAGAAATTAATTAATTCACATTTCCACATGTGGAAACGCGTGGAAATTTGCAATTTCCACACTATTGGAAAGTTGAACTTTCCACATGTATGGAAATGCGTGGAAATTTGAAATTTCCACACTGATGGAAAGTTGAACTTTCAACTTTCTGCCGCATGCCAGTGGGCATACATCGTCTTAAAGACGTCTACTGGACGTCGCCATCAGGTCCGTCCTTTCGTGCTAAATAAGACGTCCAACGGACGTGCAAATCAGGACCAAAACAAATTAAAATATAATGGGCTCGTTGCATGTCTGTAGTAGATTTTTTCTATAAGCAGCAACTGAATAAAATTTGTACTATCCATGAACAAGATCCAGGTATAATTTTTTTTTGATTGAGTAAATTTTAATAAAAATAAAACTAACAATATATATGGGCGTATGCTGGAAGTTAAACATAGAAACAAGCAAATATCACATAAAATCATTACGATCTTCGTGCCCGGTCACTGTGGAAAGGTGTGGAAAGTTCATATTTCCCTCAGTGTGGAAAGGTGTGGAAAGTTCATATTTCCTCAGTGTGGAAAAGTGAGAAATGTTCAAATTTCTTCACTGTGAAAAGGTGAGGAAAGTTCAAATTTCTTCACTGTGGAAAGGTGAGGAAAGTTCAAATTTCCTCACTGTGGAAAGGTGAGGAAAGTTCAAATTTCCTCACTATGGAAAGGCGAGGAAAGCTCACATTCTACTGCTTTCCACAGTGAGGAAATTTGAACTTTCCACAATGCGGACAGGTGTGGAATTTTGAATTTTCCACGCATTTCTTCAGATTTCCACGCGTGTGGAAATGTGCTTTTTCATGCAGTGTGAGACAGTGCTCTTCTCTATAGAGATTCAACTGGAGAGGGTATCTAACTATAACAGAAAGTACTGAAAATGACATCTGCAAGGCTCATAATAATTGTTGGGGATTGCCTATGGCGGAGAGATTTTTTAGTTTAGTTTTCAGCTCGATTGTTAAGAAAGGAAAATAATGCATACTTACATCAATTCCAGGAATAGTTCCTTCCGAAGTCACTAACATATATCCATTGAAACTATGATCTACTGAATCCCAACCTCTTCGGAAAGATACATGATCACCTAGGCTAGTTCCATATGGAAACAGACCTAAATATAAAATAATTCCACAGTGTGAATGACTACCAAATACGGACTGGTCCGTATAAGAAGCTGCACGGGTCCGTATTCAGCAGACGTCCATACCATTTCGAATCCATAGACTGGAGTTCATTGCCAAACTATGCATTATCAGAATATATGTAATAACAGAATTTAACGGATTAACATTCGGTTACTTTGTAGGGCTAAAGATGTTAGTCGGGAAAATACAATGTAAAAGAAGTAGAGTTTGTAAAAACCGAATAAATTTAGACACGACTCCCGTCTTAAAATGTTTTATGAAGTATTTCTGCGAAATTTCATTATATCTGAAGGAACAAATTATCCCAAATAATTTCAGACATTTTTCTGCATTAGTTTTTAAAAATACATTTAGGAATTGTTAATACTTTCTTATAAACCAAGAAAAGTGTCATAACTGCCATGAGCCCGTGATTATTTACTCTTATTATAAACCCTAATCAAATCACAGTAGATGAGTGAGTTTTGAACAAAGTACTTCGAGCTACAACGTTTTCAACCAATGTAATGACTCCATTTAGAATTTGTACGAACGAATTCGCCTAGCGGATATTAACTCTGTTCCAGCCGGACTTTTTTGGGCTCTGGAATAAGCTTCCCCCTCCATAACTTCTGACGGAACCGTGCTTTAGTGTTAAAACTTTCCAGATAGTTAGGTCACGACATAATAAATACTATATCATGATTATTGTTTGTTGACGTAGTCATTTATGATGACGTCATCCAAGAAAAGCAGGTGGTGCAAAAATACTTAGTTAGTACTTAGAGAATTAGTCAGAACGTTTTTCAAGCAAAACATAAGGAGAATTTTTTTTTTAAAAAAACAAAAAAATTACTACCTGTCAAAAAATTGGTTGCTAAGAGAAAATTATCCCTTTATACTATTATACCAATTTTTTTTTCGAAATGATTCTTGAAAAATTATAGGAAAATTCTCATAGAACTCAGCTTTACATACTCTTAATATATTCTTAAATTATAAGAAAATTTCAGCCTTAACATTTTTAGACACTGTATTCTTATATAATTTTTATTTCACTTTGGTTGCGACACCTTTGAGCGAATTTAGCCCTCTTTAATAATCTTGCATCAAAAACGAACAGAGGATATAGTGGCACTTTTGGCCTCGCCCCTAAACCTAAATAGGGTTAAGACAACTTAGCCGTATTCGAATGGAGAGAAGGGGCACAAAGTGAGACTTTTCCTATTTATCATATTGAAAAAAATGAGTAACTACAACCCCTCGCGTAAATTATGAGACGTTTTTGAATTTTAGCAAGCAATATGCACCACAAGCAAAACTCAAGTGCTGAAAATGACGACTAGACGTCCCTTGAGGTTTATCTCAAGGGTTTATCCAAGTAGACTTAAGACTTAGAAACTCGCCAAATTTTGTTGCTTCTAGCAGCCTAGTACCCAGGCTCTTTGCTCAAAAGCGAATTTCCTTGCAGTGCGTCTTGCTAATCGAAATTTAAGTCTTTCTGCCTAATTTGGAATTCGGAATTTTTGCACAAATTTCACCTTGTCTCAAATATTTACGTGAGAGATTGTAGGGATAATATTTTCTTACCAACCAAATTTTCGACGGGGTAATAAAAAAACGTTTTTCAAAAAAAAACCATTACCTCCTGATAATTCTAAATACGAGTCACTGTCAAAAAGAGTTCACTCAGTATACAGAGTGAATCATATATTTCTGCGGGATCTTGCCGGAACACGAACAACATCAAAACAATGTTGTCATTTCGTTTTGACGTTGTTACAACGTAGTTACGAAGTCATGTGCCAAACTGGGGATTAAACAAAATATTTTTTATTATATGCAGTAAAAATACATTAGAAAGCGTCTTTACTGCAGACTTTGAACAAGTTTTTCCACAGGCTTATTTGTATCGTTTCCAACAGTCGTTCTAATAATTGTAATATAAAGAACGGTCACACTTACCACAATACATACAAGTTGTACTACACTCATATAACACCTCAAGCGTATTAGGATCGTTACAATATGATAAGTCTGTTGATAGGAGAGTTTTACATCTATCCAATTCAGTACAGAATGCTAAAGAAAATAAATCAATTAATCAATCAAAAAAAAATTACTCGTATATTAACGCAGGCAAAACAACTACATAAAATAGACCTTCGTTTTTGATGTCGTTTCTTGTCCAATTTTGTTCTTTCCGGCTTTTCTATTTTTCAACCGGTAGAAATCTCATTTCCAGAACTTTTTGTATTTTAAAAGTCCTGTGTATATGATTGGTAACCAGAGTGAATATTTCATCAGATACTACAGCTTTGGCAGGTGGCAATAACATATTTTGTCGGCACACAACGTCGGAGCAACGGCTAAAGAATGTCAATACGACTACCATTACACGTCGCTCCAACTCCGTATGCCAGCAGAGGTATTTCTCCACCATGTGTTTCCATTCGATTAAATCGATTTTTAACCCTATTATTCAGACGGGCTTTTTTGAACATTTCATGACCGAAAGGGGAGGATGGGGGAAGAGTCCGAAAACCCGAAGAAAAAAAATTGATTGTCAAACTTTTGGAAGAATCGGGGAAAACGGGTTAGTCATGTGACCAAAACTTTCAGAAATGTTTATTTTGTGATTATACGTAATCTGATTAAGTTTCATGTTACAAGCATTAACCAAACAGAAGTTATTGCGAAATAAGTTATTAGTTGTCTATATAGGATTTCTCCATGTAGGAATACGTGGTCTCAGGTTATGAACCATCTATTTTAATCTTTTAAAGTAATAGAGCTAGAAATTTTAAAAATTTGAGTATTATAGGTAGTTCCAATAAGGCAGAAAGTTTCCGCTTTATTGCTTTAGTAGTTGAGGTGTTATAAATAATAATGTGACAGGGGGCGTAATCCAACTCCTCTCTCCCGGTCAAAATCGGGTTAAAGGTGATTTCCACTAGGCGAAACAATCACTGTTGAAGCCAAAGGAAGACATTCCATCGACAGAAATGGTCGACGTACGCGTTTAGTTGTCAATCACACGTCGCGCAGTTTAGCAGTTCAACAATATACCCAGTGAGCATTAACTTGTTCAAAGTCCGCAATAAAGATGATACAATCCCGAAAAATTAGACACAGTAAAATTTTTGCGGCAAAATTCCAATTTAGAGAAAAAGTCTATAATTTTGATTAGCAAAACCCAAAAACGAATGGCACAAAAATTCGAATTTGTTCCAAAAGCCAGGGACTTCTCGTGGTCGTTTTCCGCATTTTGGTTTTACTTGTGGCGTTTATTGGACGTAAAACTTCGTAAAATGTCTCATATTTTATTTCCGGGGTTGTAGAACAATAGAACAAGTTTTTGCTCACTGGGTAGAAGATATTAAATATAGATCTCATTTTAAATGACTCATGAAGAGTGCTATGTCAACGAACTTGCAATTGATTGGTTTCTTCAATACATGGTAACCAATCCATCGCAAAACTGTTGATTCAGTACTCTTTTCTAAAAATATAAGACTTACGACAATAAACATCTGCATGACATTGTACGTTATTTTGTGATTCTACCCGGGTGTATGGTCCATTTTCCGGTGTACATTCGGCTCCTCCATTTGCTGGGTATGGAGCTGTACATGCTCTTGCATGGGATTTCTTTCCAATATTGCAAGCATATGTACATGGGGTAACTACATACCATACACTCCAACCACCATCGATCGGGCCTAGTAAAAAAAGGGATGATAGTAGTCGAAACAAGACCAATTAATCACTGTGGAGGAGTAATTATTGAGCATGGCTTGATGGTACAAAGCTTAACTCCTTCTTTTGATGTGCGATTATTTGTTTTTATCCGGAATACTACGTGAATATTACACAGCGTGAATGCCTACCGAGTACGGTCCCGCATTTCACCGTATTCGGACAGTGTATCAGTCCGAATGCGGAGAAATACGAGACCATTTTTTTCTCCATAAAATGAATTTAATAGCCATTTAATCATTTAGTTCATAAATACAACTATTGCAACCTCGTTCCCAGGGC
Source organism: Neoturris breviconis (assembly GCA_032360805.1). Taxonomy (NCBI): domain Eukaryota; kingdom Metazoa; phylum Cnidaria; class Hydrozoa; order Anthoathecata; family Pandeidae; genus Neoturris; species Neoturris breviconis. The sequence goes on from JAULBZ010003723.1 coordinate 14,256, forward strand.
TTCTTCTCTCTTGACGTTTAACGCTAAATGTCAGGAGAGAAGAAGCCCTGGGAACGAGGTGGCAACTATTGCTATACAGGGGAATTCCCGTGTTGAGATACCACCAGCAAGTAAGATGTTTCCCGCACTTGGTGCATGGGTCGTAGCACCTAAATTGTGGTAGTAGCGTGACAGACGGCTTCCGTGGAACGCTCAGCATAAAAAAATCTGCAGATTACGGTCTTGTATACTGCGTATGTATATGAACTGTGTACTGACATATATGTTAAATACAAAGTCCGTATTACGGTACCGAGATACAGCATGTGAGTCTTACAATATATGGTCTGTGTATTTCCATATAAGGCAATACACTGTCATTATACGGCATGTGAGTCTTATAATATATGGCCTTTGTATTTCCATATAAGGTAATACACTGTCATTATACGGCATGCGAGTCTTATAATATATGGCCTGTGTATTTCTATAAGGCAATACACTGTCATTATACGGCATGCGAGTCTTATAATATATGGCCTGTGTATTTCCATATAAGGCAATACACTGTCATTATGCGGCATGTGAGTCTTATAATATATGGCCTGTGTATTTCTATATAAGGCATTACACTGTCATTATACGGCATGTGAGTCTTATAATATATGGCCTGCGTATTTCCATATAATTATACGATCATATGCGCTATCGTATTTAGTAGACTTTTAAGGCTGTTTTTCACTAGCGTAAAATTCCGCGCGGAATCCAAATGAAGACATTCCATTGGTAGACGTCAATTTCTACCAATGGAATGTCTTCATTTGCATTCCGCGCGGATTTTTACGCTAATGGAAATTCAGCTTTATGTTGTTTTTCATACCTGGACATGGTGGTAGTTCCGCTGCACATTGTCTAGACATTTCACTTGCTCCAATACAGGTTGCACCACCATGACTCGGTGATGGTACAGTACATGTTCTATATTTATATTCCTGACCACAGCCGCATGTTTTATCGCATACTGTCCACACAGTCCATGTTGACCATTGACCATCGACTAAAGTTTAAAAACAAAGGATGTCATGTCTACTAACTTTGCATTTAATTGGTTTCCAAATGCGAATGAACCAATCAGTGGGCAAGAACTTGTTTAGAGTCTGAAATACTTTCTAGCGTCTCTCTATATATAGCTTATGGAAGATATTTCAGATGTTATAGAAGCAACTTTAATCCCAGAGCTTCTTCTCTCTATTAGGCGTCAAAGATAAAAGTATTCCTGGGATCGAGGATGTCATAGAAGTTGTATTCTAATATCAACCCAGTTGGCACAGGATGTCAAATTAAGGTTATATCTAAGTTCAATGTTGTTTCAACTACAATGTGCCAACTTGGCTCAAATTCAAAAACTTACTTGGTTTAGTGCATTGACCTGGTGTTAAAGCAATGTCATCAATCGCAGCATCTGAATTAAATCCAGTCCCTCTTTCTGCTCTGAATATAAGCTGAACAACAATAAAAAATACAGTATAAATTACAATCACAGCAAATAAATAGTACTTCAATGCATACTAGTGTTTTGAACTACAATCGTGTGCATAAATAATGATAAAAACGTGTGAATTTTAAAGGGTAATATAAACCACAAGTAAAACATAAGTGCGGAAATTAACCTTGAGAAGTCCCCT
>JAULBZ010003724.1:0-15915 GCA_032360805.1 Neoturris breviconis
TTTTTTTGGGTGGGAGTGGGTGGGAGTGAACATTTTTTGGGTGGGAGTGGGTGGGAGTGGATGGGAGTGGGTGGGAGCACGGTTTAGTACAGCCCATTAAAAAAAATAAGCACTTATTTCGACGTTTCTGATGTTCTTAGAGTCTGAAATTTTTTAGGGTATGACCAGTGTTTGTCACCGATCAGGTTGACATAGATTTTGAAATTTTGGCAAAAATAGATGGTTATACAACCTCGTTCCCAGGTCTTCCTTGCGCTTTTTGAAGGGCCGTCCCTCCCTTCAATAAGCGGAAAGAAGCCATGGGAACGAAGTTAGTGGTTATGTGCGTCTAGCCATGTCTAGCCAAAGTTTGTCTAGATGTTACAAATGTTTCAAATACAATAAACTAATCCAAGTAAGCCATCAAATTTATTCATATCATAAACGTTTCTTTTCATTTGATCGAATGTTTTCAAGTCAGATGATCATCATTAGGATGCAATATCGTGCAGAAAATACAGAAGAAAATTATACGTATTTGTCAACAATCATTGTTTTAAATTTGATCGCTCTGATCATATATTATCACGAAATATCAAGATCAACGGAGGAGAGTTTGTCTTGGCCTTTTGTAGACTTAAGTCCCCTTGACATTGTCTTCTCCGTAGTGTTTTTATACCTTTTACGTACTTTTGATCGATCAATACAAGACAGGTATGCGATCATCAAACACATGGCTCATCTTAAAAAACAACAGGTAGCATGATTTAAAATGATATTATGATTTAAAAAAGTTAGAGAATAGTGAATGGACTGAAACGTGAATTGGAATGCTATGGATTTGAAACATGTTTTTACAACTTTGTGGTCAGTAGTACATTATTTTTAGATTTCTTATAATTGCGATTACGGTATCTTTGATTTTGTCTTGCTCGTATATAACTTAAAAATTCACACTCAAACTATTATCAAATGTACACTTTTCGGCCAACAAAGTAATCAAAATTATGAAAAAGTAATTTTGACCATGCTCGATAAGCAAGCTGTTTCTTTTGGATGTGTGAACAAACTAGTGTTGAAAATTATTTGCTGAATAAGTGCTGTTGATCGTACAAGTTATACCAAACTAAAGGTGAGACAAATTCGTTTATTTTTTTGCGCCAACGGTATAGCTGTCTATTCAACAGATATATTTTAGAAGACATGCTTCGTTAGAGTCGTAAATGGATAAAATATTTTTGGATATTCACACATACTTTGGTAAAATGTGAGTTTATATTTTATATTTGTACTACATTATCAACCACTCACTTCTGTGTTTTTCTTGCAGCCTTTTTGTTTATGTTCTTAATGTATCACACTGTCTTCGAGTAAGATCGAGTTTTACATTCTTTAACACTCGTTTCCCGTATATTAATCTATTTGATCTTATGATTTTACAGTACCTTCTCGCACACACTTCTCTGACGCGGGACGCACGAGCAGGACCTACGACTCGTGAAATGATATGAGCATTTCAATTTTTTTATACGTACCGCGTAGAGTCTTCAACTGTATAGACTCAGTGAGTTTTCTAAATCAGTGACATCTCTCACGCGCAACATGCTAAACTACCTCCTGTTAGTAGCCTACGACATATTACATCGTTCGCTTGTTTAGCTCGGTGTATGCCTATTTGTTAGATGTTCAGTACACGTCTCGCTTCTCTCTCGGTCCGCAAAAGAAACAAAAAACTATTTAGCCTACGATGTATATACATCATGCACTTGTTTAGCTCGGTTCATGTAAATTCGTTAGATTTTCAGTTCAAGTCTCGCTATCTTTCCGCAAAACCGTAAACAAAAACTTTGTAGCCTGAAGCTATGCTCATCAGCACGCCATCGTAATTATATGTTGTTATCTTGTCTACTGACGTATTCATACTGACGCACCATGGTAGCGTTCCCAGCCGGCAAAAACCTGTTCAAAGTCAGAAAAATAACGTTAGAACAACGCTACCCTGTAATTGCATTACGGTTTTATTACAGATTCTCATTAAAATCAAAAGCTAAACAAATAATCTCTGTGGGGGAGAGATTTTTGAGCATGGCTTCAAGCAATAGAGCTTAAAGCTATGCTCAATTATCACTCCTTCGCATATATTATTTGTTCTTATTTTAAGCACTGCATGGTAGCCAGTCGACTCTTTGAAATTGCTCGTGTTAATTTGACTTGGGGCGTGATTATATAGAGGCGAGTTGGCCAGTCAAGCCTGAATATGACTGCCGGATATTACCTGTGGAGGAGTGTTTTTAGTATGGTGTTCAGCTTCTATACTCAAAAAAACAACCCTCCACGGCTGATATCCTGCAGTCGTAGATACGATACCCAATGTTTGAAGTAAGACCAAATAATCACTGTGGAGGAGGGATTTTCGAGCATTGCCTACATTACTCCAGGCTTGCTTAACTGAACCAATGCTAAAAAACCACTCCTCCACATTGATTATTTGCTCTTATTTCATCAAACACTAGATACCATATATGGTTCTATCGCTATTACGAAACAGTGTTCGCTTGAAGGTTTTCTTGTGGTTTATTGGTTTAATATAAACCACAAAGCTTTGAAAGTTTGTCATAGCTAAACCGTAACATATATATGTATAGTAAATGTCATATATATATATATGTATGTTGGATTAATCCAAATTCTCTGATTGTTTTGTGAATGTCTCAGTTCTATTTTAAGAAATGAAAGCTGTGGTTTATGATTGGTTTACTCATCGCCAATAGAAAATCAGCTATCGATCGTTTACTCTTCGATACAGATAAAACGGCAAGCGTGCTAAGTATAAATAGAAAATCGGATCTCCACCGTTTAATCTAATGCAGCTAAAACGGCAAGCATGTTTAATTTGTATTAGTCATAACAATAATCTTTAAATGTTATCGTCCACGTGGTCAAACACGCACACCTGTATTTCTTACCTCATTCCCTCTGCTCTTTTTAAAGTTAGAAATTTAAAAAAATGACCAGTTCTCTGTGTAGAAGTGTCCATGTTGTTTTTTGAAAACAAAATTTAACGCTACTGTTTAGTTTTTTCAGCGGGAGACTAATTTGAAATTTAATTTATTCAACGAGGAACCAGATTTCAATTAATGATGGCATTAATCTGTTTCTTTAATCAGTTGTACAAATAAATAATTTAATTGTATATTCAAAAACATTTTAACAAAATAGTCGTTCATGAAAATCATAGCCGAATAATTCCGTGCTATCTTATAATGAACGGGTCACAATGGACCGGAGGTAAGGCATCCTTTCTACGTCTGCTACAATTGAGGGTGTTATAGTAAGAAAAGCAATCACCGTAGAGAAGTGACTTTAAAATATATCTTCAGGCTTTGTAACCTGAAGTCATGTTCAAATATTACTCCTTCACAGTTATTACTTGTTCTTCACTTAGGTGCTATCTCCAAAATTCGTTTTAAAAAATAGATATTTTAGCAGCTTTAAAGAAGTCAAAATCAATAAATTTGAAAAAGATTAATCTATGATGAAGAGTGTTAAGTCAGTGAGCTTGCAATTGATTCGTTTCAATCAATTGCAAGACCGTTGATTTAGCACTCTTCCCCTGGGAATGAATTTTGGAGATGGTCCCTTATTTCGAGCACTGGTGTATTATAACATCTGAATTCTTACTCGACGATTATACTCGCGCAATTTAAAATTACTCGTCCTTAGTCATAAATGTATCAGTCATATTTATAATATTGACTTTTCTTTTTGTTTGTTTATGAAAGTCTCAGTGACAGGAGCACGTATATCTCTTAACCACTTGATATTTACTGATTTAGTATTATCGGTTTTCACAAATATTTTACATATGTTTTATAATTTAATCTTTGTGGGAGGAGCATGTCTGTTACCACCAACTTTACCTTATAAGGAAGAACAAGCGCGCGTCTATTTTAGTAGATTGTGTGAAGATTGATTTCCATACCGTGCGAAAACCAACACCCTGCCGGCATGTAACGTTTCACCAGCGTGAAAAAGACCACGTCGTCGAAACAACACAATTTGGTTGCTAAGGGAAAAGTACCCCTAGTTACTAAAAAATTATTTCCAAAATGGTCCCAAAATTTCTAGTCATATAAGCAATTGTTTCAGAAGTTATTAAAAAAAAGTTTTAGAGTTCTTGGGTTAACCCTATTCGGGCTGGGCTTTTTAGGGTAACCTCTGATACGTTAATGCAATATGTATTAAACTTGGTCAGGTTATACATCATTCTTATTCTTATGTCACAGGGGGGGCTCAGAGCCCCCCTCCCCCTCAGCCCGAATAGGGTTAAGGGAAATAAAAAATGTAGAAGAAAAATATGTGGAATTAATTTTTAACTATATTGCCTCCTAATCGCAATAAAGCAACTTCCGCATCCTTTAAGGATAGAACGTAGTCTCTTTTTTTAAAATTAAAAATATCAACATTTCCTTTATTATTACACGGTAAAAGTATACATCAATTTAAAGCTAAAAGAATATACTTTCCGTATATCGGGTTGGATTTTTGGATTTTTTTCCAGGAACGAAGAAAAACGGTAAAATCTAAAATTTGACACTGTTCACCAGACTAGTCTTTGATCTGTACAGATTTATGATCACGCTATGTTGATAAACAATCGAGTCTGCATTGTTATCTCTTTCTGTACACACGTCATGCGTGGTCATGCGTGCAAAGACGAGCAAGTTTGAACAGAATATGCTGAAACTATAATGATTAAAAATAAAGATATGTTGGTAAAACGTCTGAAAATGCTAAGGGATCACAGATGCTATATTCTGCACTAGAATAGTTTAACCCTAAATTTTCTCCACTTTCCAATTAAATTTTTAAAAGATAAGATACTCTCGACTTTTTTGAAAAACTTCTGGAATTCTTATGAAAATTTTTTTTGAATATTTTTACAAAAAAGACTGCGTTCTATCGTTAAGATTTTCTAAAAAATTTAAAAAATACTCTAAATTGTCACTAAAAAAAAATCCTTGAATGACTCCAATCGCAATAATAAATTTTAGAAAATCTCAAAAAAGTTGGGCTCCAAATAATAAATTCCGCAATTTTTTGTTCCGCAAACAGTTTCAATAATTAATCACCGCATGGGTGGAATATTTGAGTAAACATCACTCCTCCACATTGATTATTTATTTCTACTTCGACCACTAGTCTTAACTCTGTGACTGGTTCTATTTTTGATTATATTTACCTGCACACCACGCGTCTTTTCTGTTACTTTAGAGTCAAGATACCATTATTTAGCGTCATTGTTTTGGTATGCACTGCTGAAGACTAAGCAGCTATCCAATGGTTCAAAGTAGTTAGTAGTATAAAGACGCGGCGTTGGTGAAATCCACCGTGCCACCGTTCGTATCCACCGTCTGTGAACCACCGTATGAAGTAATATTTTTAACCAGGAAGAAGAATTTAAGAAAATTGAAAATATTTTGGTCTGCAAAATATAAAATTTGATCTGTAAAATATACTTCAGACGCTGGTTCACAGACAGTGGACGGTGGCACGGTACGCGATGGAGCGATGGACTGTGGATTTCACTAACGCTATAAAGACGCTAGAATAACGTTGATGATGTTGTACTGGCGGACTTTGAACAAGTTTTTGTCCACTAGTTATCTCCTTTCCAGGGGTTAAAACAACTGCCACTATGATGACCGGCAGTTATTTTAATCCCGGCTTGTTTTTGGCATCAAATAAAATATAATTTTTTCATTTGGGGAGGAAGTATTTTATACCACAAAATATTTCTCACTGGAGTACACTGTTTTATCAACAATGAGGGATGGTACCGATGTGGTGGTGACTGCTGAATTTATTTGGATACGTATGAATCGCATGTGGTGCCAAACACCTCTTCGATGGTGCAACAAGAGAACTTATGTAATACATGCAAGATTAATGTGTAGAGACAGATCACTGTCGCGTGCCATTATGACAAACACATTGGTGGAATTCCTTAACCTTAATCAATTGAGAATCGTGTCTCACGTTTTAAGATATGGAGTAAAAAAAATTTCCGCCTCGTTTCCAGGACTTCTTGAATTTCTTAAAGAAATTAGAGTGCTCCTCTTTTGTCTCGCACATGTTTTTAAAAAGTAGTCCTGGGGTCGAGGTTGAGAAATTTTAAGTAAATTCACTTTCAAAATCATAAAGTTATACGCATTATATATGTGGAGGAGAACATTCGTTTCTTTGCGCATCCTATTTCTAAGCGCAGGACTTCCCTGATTATCTGCTGATATCCAGATGTTAGTTGTTATATGCCGAAGCTCTGAAGACATGACGCTTTGTTTGAGCGACGAGCCCTTCAGAACGTGTTCCTGGTATGTGGAGATAAATATGATTGTTTACATTTCTTTTCCCATTGATCAGCGTGAAGTTGTTCTAGCGTCTTTACTGCGGACTTCGTGAATAACTTGCTCCTTTTAGTTTTCGCGCCCCTTTAATTTTCGTGGATTTAAATATTAAAGGGGTTATTTTCGCGCATTAAAGGCGAAAAAGGGGTGCAAGAGACAGGCACGTGATAATTAGGGGCGCGAAAATATGAGGAACTCGCGAACAATGGAAGGAATAAGGTATAAGGTAATAAGGGAACATTTCAGTCCGGTTGAAAGTTTAAGTCACGTTTCAATTAATCAAACCAAGAAATATAAAATAAGAATCGTAACACCCATCCGGCAAAAACCTGTTCAAAGTCAGCCAAATGCCCAATTACTTGGAAATTAGACAAAATAATGTTTTGACATAGCAACAGTAGCTAAGATGAATAATTAAATGATTCAAACACACACAGTTACCTTCGACAAACTTGACCAAGTTTCAAGATTGAAAAACAAAATGGTTACTAACGACATTTTCTCGATTTTTACCAAAGTTAATTTCAACGTTTGAAATGTTTTATTTGAATTTTTCTTGGAAAACCAAATTTGGCCACCTATTTTACAGACCAGAATGTTGATACAAACATTTTGTTTATAATCTTTTCTGTTTTGTCGTAATGATATAGTGCCATACTCAATTTGAAAAGATCTGGGGATAGATTTTGTAAGATTGTTGACTCGGTACTTTTACCCCTAGATACTATTAACCATATACTATTTATAAATATCCGACCCCTGCTACAGCTAACCGAACTAACTGTGCAGATGAATTTGTATCATTTTCGAATACAATGTTTACATTATGTGGTGTACAATATTTGAAACAACTCACAGTGGGAATATTACTCTTTGAATACTGAAACAGATGAATCGAATTAAATGAATGGATTGTACAAATGTTATTAAAATAAGTTTTTGCACAGCGTGTGACTTTAGTGTTTAAAATAAGAGAAAATAATCACTGTGGTGGAGAGATTTTTGAGCATTGCTTCAGGCTTGAAATAGGCTTGCAGATCTGAAGCAATGCTCTAAATCTCCGCTACAGTCTTATTTCGAACACTGGACTATAACGTTTAAAGAACAAATAATCACTGCGGAGGAGTGATTTATGAGAAAACACTCCTCCACAGTGGTTATTTGTTCTTAATTCGATCATTGACATTTAATCACTGCAGTAAGCAGAGTAACCATGTATTCTGTTTTCGAGCAGCTTGAAGCTATGCTCAAAGATCGCTCCTCCACAGTGGTTATTCGCTCTTATTTCAAGTACGTCCAATACGTTCCTGAGAATATACTGTATGCATATAATTATCATAATTAAAAAATTCTGCGTACAATTATCAATTACAAAATTAAACTAGCAACGAGAATAATTTCCCGTTTAACACTTCCTTTAAGGGATCTCTAAACTTTCTTCCCAGGATGGCGCCTTTTGTTTCAAAAACACGTTTTTCTTTCCTTGAATCTTCAATGATGTATAAATCACTCTTCTACGTAGAGGTTGTATGAAAATGTTGGAGCAAAGCGCAAATTTAGATTTCTCAAAAAAAAACTATTCAACCTACAATGTTGGCAATAAGTATATGAGACAAAGTGAAATTTGTGCAAACATTAAAAATCACCATCAGATTATTTTTCAATTTTTTCTTTCCATAGTCTAGATGAAACTTCATATTGCTAGTAACATATTCTGAAGATTCTGCTTACTGTGTGGAAGCCATCTTGTTTGTACAAACATTTTCTGTTTTAAGAGGAAAGAATTGATTGTTTTGCCACTTCTTGACATTTTTAGACTAGATTTTCTGGATATGTTTAGTGTGTGTCACTTATGCATTTGACATAGATATTGAAATTTTTACCAAAAATAGGTGAGAAAATTCGAATTACCTCTGAAGAAACTCTGTGAAGGAGAATTATATCACCTTTTTTACTTTCACAAAGAGTGTGGATTTGGTTTTTTTATTGTGTTTTTTGATTGACACAATTTATGGTAGAATTGATTAAAATGAAGGATCCCTGATGAGTCATTAGACATTATTTCTTACGATATCATTGGAAATGATGTTTTTATAATAATGGTGTTCGAAGGAGTTAACTAATTGCATATTTCATCTTTTAATCTCCGTCTCAATGGATGACGAATTGTGTAGAAAAAAATTAATGTTTTCATAAGATTACTATAATATCTTTTCAAAAAAAAAATGGATCGTTCGTTGAGTGAGTATTCTTTTTCGTTTAAAAGTTTTAGTTTTGTCATTGAAATTTTGCTTGATACGATCCCAGTAGGCAAACCTCATGATAGCGATCTGACATCACCTGTGGAGGAGGTTTATTTGAGTACAGTTTTCAGCTACTCAAAAAAACACTCCTCCAGAGGTGATGTCCGATCTTGAGGCTTGGTGAGTAAAAACTTGTTAGCAGTAAAGACGCAAAAACGACGTTGAAAACATTGTGCTAGCGTTTTTACTGCGGACTTTAAACAGGCTTTTGTCCAGTGGCCTTGTACGTAGCCTAGAGAACCAAGCGTTTCCCAGTAAGCGTTTAAAGTTTTTGTTTAAAGTATGCAGTCAAGATGCTAGAACGACGCTTTTAATGAAGTGTAAACATAAAGCTCGACGCTATGCTCAAAAATCCCTCCTCCACATGAATTATTTATTTCAAACACTGACATACACAGGTATGTCTGAAAATAACCTGTGACATCACCTGTGGAAGAGTTTTTTTGCTTTGCAGCTGAAAACTATACTCTAAAACACTCCTCCATAGGTGATTTTCTTTCAGGCTTTATGCAGGTGCTGCGTAATGTTTCATAGATTTCATTTTTGTTTTGGAATAAGATGAATAGAGCAGACCTTTATAATGGATGAGTAAAGTTCCTTAGTAGTGGTTTCTGTTTGATCTTCCCGCGTGATTTTCTTAAAACCACGTGATTGATCAATCCCAGCAGGTAAAAACCTGTTCAAAGTCAACAAAATAACGTTAGAACAACGTTCTGTGAACGTTGTTATAACGTTATTTTGCTGACTTTGAACAGGTTTCTGCCGTTAGTTTATTTCTCTTTTTAAATTCTATTTACCGTAATTTCTAGACTAGAGAATAGGTAAAAAAAAATCGGAAATTAAAACGGGAATCGGGCGAAATTCGGTGATTTATTTATTTACACCTTAACGTTAAATTGAGCCCTGCTACGTGAGGCGCCTTAGAGTGGGATGAAAACAAGGTTTAAACAAGCCAAATATAAGCACCTCAGTTGAAAACGAATACAAATAAATAACAAAATCCGAATATCGATGGAAGAACAAAAAAAAAACATCAAAGATGAAGCCATTTGAAGTTTTGTAATCAATATAGATAGAAATGGGAAATTGAGTTAACGCAATGAAACAACGAATATCGCGATATTTAATTATTGTATATATATTTCTTTTTAACCACTTGTTTTCATGGAGTGGGATTTTCAATCGTATTTCTTTTATTAAATTATGAAGTAGAAGCAGATGGCTTCCTACTACATGTCAAAAAAAGAAAAAAGATCTGTTGTTTTTTCGACATTCACAAGAACAAACTGGTGCCAGTCGTAAACGATTGTATTACGTTGCTCGTTTATGTTTCGCGAAGCTTAGACGGTATTATCCCGGTTTATACGTTCTGCGATAACGAAATTTCCCATCGTTTTATTGACGTATTAATTTATCAAAAAAATAAATCCCCCTTTTCGTCATTTGAAAATGATAAATCAAATTGATGAGTACAAACTTGTTCAAAGTCAGCAATAAAGTTGCTAGAACAATGTAGAAAAGGGTTGTTCTGGTATCTTTACGGTGGACTTTGAACAGGTTTTTGCGAACTGGGAGGTTTGTTATATTTACTACTGCTAGTATTAACAAGATCATAATGCTTGAAAAGATATCTTCGAAAATCTTCAAATTTTCTATGGAGGAGGGAATTAAACTTCCGATTACTTACTTACTAGTGCCTAAATAAGGGCAAATAATCATTGTGGAGGAGAGAAAGGTTTTAAACATATCTTCTTCAGACTACACTAAAAAATAATCTACACCGAGTGAGCAGAAACTTTTTCTCAGCTGCGGGCTTTGAACGAGTTTTTGTCCCCTGGGCAGTAATTGTTTTGTTCTCATTTTGGGCACGGTTGTCGCTTGCTATACGTAATAAAGTATTATCCAATTAGCTGTTTAATTTAGCATTTAATTTGCATTGAAACTGAATTTGTTAACTAGATGTCAATCAATTATTTGTTTTTGTTTTATTCTTGCTTGTTGTTGTGGAGTGCGGTATTCTTACGTTCACATGAGGCAAAATAGATCATTACTGTGTAGGACGGATTTTATGAGCCTGCAGACGTTGTTATCTAAAGCTATGCTCAAAAATCACTCCTCCCCAGTGATTATTTCTTATTTCAATAACTGATTCATACCGTTTGAAATAGCCTGTACTACCCAGCGAGCAAAAATCTGTTCAAAGTCCGTAGTAAAGACACTAGAACAACGTTTTCAACGTTGTTCTTGCGTCTTTACTGCTGACTTTGAACATGGTTTTGGGCCACTTGGTACGGTTGTGTTACTTTTTAAAATAAAAACAAATAATCACTGCGAAGCTGAAAATTACTTTAGGTTTTATAGCCTGAAGCTGCAGTATATTAAACAAATACTCCTTCGCAGTGATAGTGTGATTTTATTTTAATTAAGCACTATATTAATTCAAAATGTGTAATGTAAAAACAGGTGAGGGTAGAGGTCACACTAATATTAGAATTGACTCAAAAGGAGTGATTTTTGAGCATAGGATAGGTTCAGACTTTGCTTTAAAAAAAACTACTCCACGTTTCTTATTTACTCTTAATTTGATGTTTTATTAACGGATGATGGCTGAGGAGGTCAGGATAATATTAGATTTAATGCTGTTTGGCTGGCCATGGAAACTGTTAACTTTTTATAGGTTACTGTAGATACAATCAATACCTAGATTTCAATTTTTTGAATGGTGAATAAAAACTTATAGCTATATATGTTTGTCCTTCGTTTTTTTTTTAATTCAAATTTTATCGAATCGTTATATTCTACAAAATACTATATAGATGGCTTTATTCGAAAAAATGGTTTTAAAAGAAGTTGTTGATTTTTATTGTTATGAAATAATTCCAATTAATTTATTTATTTATCGTAAAGTAAATAAATATAACGATTGTATTTTTTTAAAACTGATATATTTATTAGCTATATCTTAGATTTCAACTTCCAATATTGCTTTACGTTTTATTGTCAATATTTGACTTGCACTCGAGCCTTTCTCTTGAACTTTAGTAGACAAATAAGAACACCTTTACATGCCATCAACGCGTTTCTCAATCGATTGTAGTAGTTCCACGAACTTGTAATATTTAAACGACTTTGGAAGAAGAAGATGTGATTGCGGGTTTTCTAACGAGTTATTTCGAATCTTATCGATTGTTGTAGTATTCAAAATAAGAGCAGATAATCACTGTGGAGGAGGGATTTTTGAGCATTGTTTTAGGCTTTCCAGATAATCGCTCCTCCACTGTGATTATTTGCTTTGTTTCGAACACTGTTGCACGCCCTTGAAGAACAGATAATCAATCCACTCCCGGTGGACAACTTGTTTAAAGTCCGCAGTAAAGACGCTAGAACAACTTCTTTCGAAGTTGTTCTGGCATCTTTATTGCGGATTTAAACAAGTCTTTGCCCGCTGGGCTGTTATAAGCACTGTAGTTATTAGATCTATGTTGTTTCTGAACATAGCTTTAGGCTTTATAACATGAAGCTATGCTCAAAGGGCACTCCTTCACAGTGATTATTTTGCTCTTATTTCGAACACTGTTTTATATTTTATAGGTTTAGAATATGTTCAATGATAAATCGGATAATTATATAACTCACGAAACACATGTTCATGCAGAATTGGGAACAATGACTTCACACAATTCAACAGAATCATTCGGCCGTCCGTCACCGGGCTCAACTGCAATGGTTGCTGTTTTAGTGTCGTTTTATGGTGCTGTAGCGTTAATAGCTATCACAAGTAATATTTTTATCCTCCTTACTATAGTACGTAGACTGGTACCGCGAAGTACCGTAAATGTTTTCTTAGCCAGTCTAGCTGTCAGTGATTTAATCATGGTATTGTTGTCATTATTTGATTGTTTTGCTTTTTTAAACGGTGGTTGGATATTTGGAACTTGGAGTTGTAAATTACAGAGCTTACTAATCGAAGTAAGTTTTACGTCATCCACGCTTACACTCGTTGCTGTATCGATCGAACGTTACTTGTTAATCTGTCATCCTCACATGAAGAGACGTACCATGAAGTTAATCTATATCATCATTGTAGCTGTGTGGCTTAGTGCACTCGTTATATGTTCGCCTTTATTGCATGGCTACGTGGTTTATCGAGACATCGACAAAAAAGAGAAAACTGAAGAGTTAGTTTGTGCTAATACTGGATGGGAACAAAAATATCAACGTATATTCTATACCGTATATTCGTTCATTGTATATTTGATTCCATTATTTATCATGGCCTTTGCTCATTGGAGGATTTCAGTAAAGGTTAAAGACAGACGTCCTTCCACACTTTTGTTAACCAATCCGATTAAAGAGAAGAACGCAACTGTTTGTTTTACAATACGCGAAGAAAGTAGCGGTGGGCGAAGCGATATTACCGCGGAAAGTGGCGAACTTAGACGTAAAAATAGTGGATCTAATCCAAAAACTTTATTAACGTCCTTGAAACGAAAGGCGAGTAGTATTGACAAGGAAGCAAGTCGAGGTGAACGAAGAATGAAGGCTATCCGATTATTATTCGTCGTTACCGTATTTTTCATCACTTTGTGGACACCATTTATATTACTGAGATTGTTACTTTTGTCAAGTGTTAAGGTTAACGAGTATATGTACAAGTTCTCTGAAGTACTTATCCTAAGCAGTACAGCTGTCAATGGATTTATATACGCTTTCATGAGCGCACCATTTCGAAAAGCGTTCATAGCTATAGTATGTTGTAAAAATCGTCGAGATATTTTGTCACGTGATTCTGGACCAAGTATGAGTAACTCTGAAGACAATAAATTCTCGCATCGAATGAGTCGAAATTCAACCTTCAGTGGTTTTAGCGAGTCAAGAAATGGAACATTGAATGGCCATCGAAAAGCCTCTATAGGTAACAAGACGTCTATTTAAAGTTCGATATCCATTAGGTGAAAAATTTCGCGTAAAAGCCAAAGGAAGACATTTCTAAGGTAAAAATTGACATCACACGGTGTGCGATGTCAATTTCTCCCAATGGAATGTCATCTTTTAGCTTTCGCACTGAATTTTTCGCCTAATAGAAATCAACCTTAAAAAACACGATTCTGTTATCGTCATTGCAGTGGTTGAAATTATTTTGAAGTCCGCGGCATTTTGCAACGTTTTTCTAGTGTCTTTTTACTGCGGACTTCGAACAAGTTTTTGTCCACTGGGAAGCGATCTCTATAACGTCAAAAGGAGACTTTGACGCAACGACGTCTATTCGACGCTAATTGTACGTTCTAATGTCACGACGTACGTCTATTCGTCGTTAATTAGACTGGTGTCCCTGCATTCACTCTTCAATATGCTGGTTCCAAGTAAGAGCAAATACTCACTGTGGAGGAGTGATTTTTGAGCAATGCTTCTGGCTAGAATGCCTGAAGCAGCGCTCAAAAATCACTCCTCCACAGCGATTATTTGCTATTCATATATTATGGAGTACTCACAAATATTTGTATTTTATTCTTGAAAATAGACGTAAAAAGTACCTGTAAAGGAGGGTTGCTCCGACATTAAAAGTCTTACCATTGATTGGTTTTTCTTTCGGAAAGAATCGAATCAATTTCAAGACCGTTTACTTAGCTGAATATAATTGACCGATATCACCTGTGGAGGAGTCCTTTTTGAGCATAGTATAAGAGCTTTTAAGCTGAAAACTCTACTAAAAAACACTCCTCCACACTCCTCCTCCCTCCTTTCTTGACTAAACACGCTTATTTTTTAATTATGTTTTTATTTATGTTTCATTTTTGTATATAATAGATGGATCGGTATCAATCAATTTAGAAGAAGTTCATTCAGTACGCTTCTCCACAGACAGTCAACCTCCGTTGATTCGAATACCCGTTATTCCGAACTTTCTTTTTTTGGAACATATTTTTTGGACCCCAGAGTTTGAATTTGCCCTAAATTACGTTCGATATTTCGAACGAAAAACTTGTTCCCTTGAGGGTTCGAATTACCGGATGTTGACTGCTTACGATTGTTTCGATCCCAGAATTGGGCAGCCTCTCAGAAATAATGTTTTAATTATTATCGTTTTCAGCCGTTCAGCGTTCGAAATAAGTACAAGTAATTACCGTGGAAGAGTGTGGAGCTATGCTCAAAGATCCCTCCTCCACAATGATTATTTGTTCTTATTTCGAACACTGCCATTTGTGAAGCAACCAACGTTTGGTTGTTTTTCAGTTTTTACGGCGTTTTTCAATTTTTACGGCGTTTTTCAGTTTCAAAACTGCTCGTGTTCGATTTTTTTGTCATTTCGAAAATACGAACTTGTCATGAGGAAGTTTGGTTGATCTAAAATTGTTCAAAGTTAGCAGTAAGACGCTAGAACAACATTTAAGTTGTTCTAGCGTCTTTACTGCGGACTTTGAACAAGTTTTTATCCACTGGGAAGTTTTCCTCCTATTAAAAAATCTTTGTTTTGTTAGCCTGAACCTGCCCTCTACTTGTTAGCGAATCTTTGTTTTGTTAGCCTGAACCTGACCTCTACTTGTTAGTGGTTAAGTACTCACTTCTTTTTGTAGATCTGAGCTTGTTCAAAGTCCGCGGTAAAGACACTAGAACGACGTTTTAATCGCTGTTTTAGCGTCTTTACTGCGAACTTTGAACAAGTTTTTTGTCCACTGGGAACAGAGTGTTTTGTTTTTATTTATTTACGATGGTTATTTGTAACTTTTTGTTTAAAGAAAAACCTAATATAAAATGTCATTTCGTTACCAAACCTCTTCACTTCTTTTCATTTCGTTACCAACCCTCTTCACTTCTTTGAAATACAGTTACATTTCAATGATATCACACCATTGAGACCAAGGAAAAGTATTCGCAGCACAAAAAGAGTTAAAGACCGTTAATAACCCAGTGGGAAAAAATTTGTTCAAAGTTCGCAGTAAGGACACTAGAACAACGTCAGTCGACATTGTTCTAGCGTCTTTACTGCTGACTTTGAACAAGTTTTTGCCCACTGGGAAACAGCAAACCCAGTAGGCAATAACTTGCTCAATGTCTGCAATAAAGACGCCAGAACAACGTTTTAAACGTTGTTCTATTGTCCTTACTGCGAAATTTGAATAATTTTTTGTCCACTGGGAAGCTCAAATTGGTCAACCTCGGTCCCAGGGCTTCTTCTCTCTTGACGTTTAACGCTATGAGAAAAGGAGCGTTAAACGTCAAGAGAG
>JAULBZ010003725.1:0-15912 GCA_032360805.1 Neoturris breviconis
CCCTTTTCGTTCTATGACAACAAACTGATTAAAATGGGTGACATTTAAATCGACCACCGGGAGAGTGCTCCTTTAACTTGACTTTTAGTGCAGGCACGCGACAACGTAGAGTGGACACGCAAAGTCGTATCAACGGCGAAAAGACGTCGTTTTGACGTCGTGACGTAACGTTGATGTAACGTCGCATGCAGGTCGAGTTATCTTATTTCTAACTGTCCAAAATTTGATTGTACATATTACAGCAGTATGCACACGACGCAACCTTGTTCCCAGGGCTTCTTGCCTTTTTGGAATACGGACTGGCGACCTTCAGTATTTCAAAAAGGCAATAAACCCTGAGAACGAGGTTGCATATGACGTTGGTTTCGACGTCGTTTCGACGTTGACTCCACATCGTGCTTCTGCAAGGATGTTACCCTGCTGGCACACGACGTCGAAACAACGTCATAACAATGTCGTAACAACGTTCAAACGACGTTGTGATGTCATTTTGAGGTTGTAACGACGTCGTGTACCCACTGTTTATATTGTTAAAATCTTATAGTTATACATTTCAATTTTACAAGAAAATCTATTTTTCAGATTATTACTGTATTCAACATGCATATGATATAACGAGGTTTAAAAAGTCAACTTGTAAGAATATAGTAATGTCTTCCACAAAGTTTCTACAGTTTCATAATCCAGCATATCAAGAAGAATTTCGTGAAGAGGGAACAGAAATTGAAGAAGATTCTAATGGAAATGATGAAGATATGTCTGATATTTCTGAAACATTACTTTTTCCTGAAGAATATTTAAATCTTGATGAATTGAACTCTGGTAAGATAACAACAGACGACCCAAATATAAAATGGAGATATGGACCAGCACCATTGACTGATAATTCTTCAAACTATTCTGCTTTGAAACTGGCGCAATTAGAAGGTAATCCAGTGCTTACGTCACTCTTAATCAACGTCGAAACGCCCTCGTTTTGACGTCGCTGCGTCAAACTAACTTATATACGACATTGGTTAGAAGTCGTATGTCGCGAGAGAAGTCGATCTCGCAGACATCGGACGCTGGATGAGCGTCGAAACTACATTACGACGTCACTTTGATGTTGTTCCAACATTAATCTGTGTGCATATATAGCAATACGCAGTCCGAATACAGAGTTATACTGGTCAGTATTCTATTGATCTTCACACTGTGTCGTATATGGTACAAATAGGGAATGATCTTATTATTGGTTGGTTTCAAAACAAAAGAAATGTCAAAAAAGGGAGCTCACAAAATTATATCTTGCGTTGTTAGCAAACGCTCACGTTATTATTTAAAAAATTCTATGAATACAAAAAAACAGACGTTTTACTTTTCCGATTTTTCCTTTAAAATTCACGTGGAGATTATACCACATTTGCACGCACTCAACGTCTAATCAACGCCGACGTCATATTTTGGATATTGATTAGATTTTGAGTGCCCACTGCGACTGATATATTTAGCCAGGCCAATCTTACACGCCCCGGCAATGAGGAAATTTACTAAAATTGACCATACAGAGGTATAATCACATATTCACTGAAACGTTCTGTAATTTGATTAAACGCGTTCTATATGCATTGATTGGTGGTTGTAATATACTTTACGCAGGTGCTTACACGTCTAATGATGATGCAAAGGTGAATAAAGATTTAATGGTAGAAAAAGAAGAGGAAAATAATGCTAATGCATCGGCTTCGCTTATCAACTATTTTGCAAACCTTGGAACAACCGATTCCTATGCAGAAGTAGATTATCGTTTCATTGACGACTTGGTAACAAGTGCTGGTAATTATTTATATTTATTATAAGAACAAATCGAAATATTATGATATGCGTTAAATTATTTTTACCAGATTTACTGGAATAGACCTATTCATAAATGTATGATAACGAGGCATTGGCTGCTCAAAGTAGAACTTGTTACATACAATAACTATCTTTTTGTGCATGGGCTGTACAAAAAGGAAGTTATTGCATTGCAACAAGTTCGAGTTCGAGTTCGAGCAGCCAACGCCTCATTTTTTATGTATTTGTGAACAAGTCTATTATCGATTTTCTTCATTAGAACAGATGGAGTCCGTGAGACTTAAGTAAACAAGGAACCAGATAACACAGGACAACGTAATAATCTAAGTGGCCGAAAACACATTCAAATTCCGTAGTAAGAATGTTGAAAACTCTGTTCTAGCGATTTTACAGTGGATTTCGAGCAGGGTTTTGCTTACTGGGAAGTCAAAACAGCATGGTGTTTAAACATTGACTCCCCATTGCGTTCCAAGGATGAAACCAACCAGGACCATCTATAATAAATTATCTGTTTAGATATAAATTCAACAGATGTCCATGGTCAATCAATTATGCATGAAGTAGCACGAGAGTGGCATGTAGATTTAGCGCGATTTCTTAAATCAAAGTGTGTTAACATTGATATCGCAGATAACTGGGGGAGAACACCACTTTTTGTTGCTTGTGCTTCTAATCATACATCAATGGTTATTTGGTTGCTCGATCATGGTGGTAGGGATTTGCTTTCCCCTTTCTCACTAAATACGGGCCTTTTTCTCCATATTTGAACAGTATGTAAGGGAATATACGGGATAGCATTCGATAGTCTTGCTGTTTAACTCTATTCAAGCTGGGGGCAATTCGCCCCCCCCCACCCTGTTACATTTTATGCAATAATCTTTTTTATATTTGTCCGGTTGACCTGAAATTTGGTAACTAGGGATAATTTTCCCTTAATAACCGAACTTTTACAGGTGGGAAAAAATTCTTCTTTTTTTTTTTGCTAAACGTTTTGATGTTAAGTTTTGGAAGAAAGTTTTTTTTCACCTAAAATTTTTGCTTTGCTACAGGCACTCTTACATTTTATGACGTAAGCAAAAATATTATTACGACAGGCGATAAATATTTGCGTTAAAATGTTCACATAAGTTTCATACATATTACATTAATGTATCAAAAGTTATGAACGGAGGGGGATCGAATCACATCTTGCCTCTACTTGGCGATTGGTCTAGTTTAGTTACGGTTCATTGTTATAATAATTGTTGTATTCCTGCCAGCACGTGACGTTTTTTCAACGTAAAGAAAACACAAAAACACGTTATTTTGACGTTCTAACGTCTAAACAACGTCTTTTTTACGTTGTGGAAACGACACGTGCCTCCTGATATTAACGTTTACAAACAAAATTATATTTTTCAGCTAATCTGGATCATCGCACAATGAAAGGTGAAGGACAATCTCCCATTCATTATGCCGCAAAATATGATGCTTTAGAATGCTTCAAAGTCTTATTAGAACGGGGTGCCAATCCAAATGAAAGAGATGACAGAGCTAGAACACCGTTATTTCTTGCTGCTGAATTAGGTAACGATATTTAAGGTTCATTTCCACACCAATAACAAATAATAATGTTAATTATGAGGTAAACATTACGACATAGTTCTGTCAAAAGTTATAGAGGTAGGGCATATCGTACCTCTCCTAATAAGGCTCTGGGAACTCTAAAAAGGTTTCCTTAATTTCTTAAACACTAGTTTGTTCTTAAAAAAGCGTGTAATTCATTCTTTATAAGTATCTATCTACATACAGGTATACCGCGGATGTGTTCATTTATGTTGAATATGGATCTACCAACGGTCTCATATGCTGATAACGGTATAGCAGCGATTGATCACATGGTTGGAAAATTACCCACACAACTAGCGTACGCTTCACTTGATCAATTTATTGTTGAAGACAGGAGTAGTAGAAGAGTAAAGCATTATATCAGTTGCTTGGGTAAAAGACGTTGGAGATTGTTAAATCGTGTTAAAGCTTGCACTACTAAGTTTCTTCCGCCTCCGGCGCCATTAGAGGTAAAAACTACAAGCCTCAAAATAAGACATTTTACAAATTTCGGCGAATGATACACGCCACAAGTAAAACCAAAATGCGTAAAACGACCACTAGATGTCTTTGGAGATTTATCGATTAGACTTAAGGACTTAGGAACTCGGCGAATCATGTTGTATCCAGCAGTCTAGTACCCACAAGCTTTTGGAACAAATTCTAATTATCGTCCCATTCGTTTTGCTAATCAAAATTATATACTTTTTTTCTAATTTGAAATTTCGACTTTTTGCAAAAATTTCACTTTTCTACAGTATTTGTTTTTAGGATTGCATATTATAAAATTTTACTTTGTTCTAGTATCTTCACTGCAGACTTTGAACAAGTTTTTGTTTACAATTAGGATAATTATTACATATCATGAAAGCCAATACGGTAAATATCTACAATCACGGTCATAAATATTTGGCAAGAAGGGAAATTTGTAATAAGCCTTAAGTTTGTATTAGCAAGATGAGCGAAACGAAAATTCGAATTTGATTTTTTAGTGGCGATATTTTAACCCTTTTTAGGCGGGCGTTTTAAGGCTCCGAATAGCCGGGGGGACATAAAGTGCCCCTCCCCCTCTATAACTTTTGATGGAGCCATGTTGTAGTGTTGAAACCTTCCAGAAATTTAGGTCAAAACTTAATTGATATTTACAGAAATAATTTTTTTTTTAATGACGTCATTACTGGAAAACAGGAGGTGCAGACAATTTTTTTTTTAGGAATTTTTTTTTTGCAAACTATATACCAAAATGATTTTCAAGCAAAAATAATATTAAAAAAATTATCCCTAGTTACCATTTTTTTTTTCAAAATGACCCTAGATAAATTGTAGGAAAAGTCCTAAAATTTGTAGTCATATACACGTTTTTTTTATAAGAAACATTTTTATAAGAACATGAGGCTCAAAACTTTGTGCCCCACCCCCGATCTGAATAGGTTTACAGATATTTAAAAAAAAAATAGGTATACTTCTAGCAATTAGCTATAGTTTTAATTTATTGTGCCTCATTAAAAAAACTTCAACATTTTTGAAAATTTCCCAAAAATACCCAGTGTGGGGCAAGGGGTAAACCTAAACAAATCTAACTAAAAGTTTTTTATATTTCAAATATGACAAATATATAAGTTGAAAGGAAATTTGCCTATGCAAAAAATATATTTTCAATTCTTAGCCCACCAAACAAAGTTTAGATGGGCTATTACTATCTCTTTGCGCGGCATCGTCAGCGGCGTTCTGCTTTTCTTAATAGACCATGTTCTCGAAGTGCTACCATTTTGAAATTACGTACCAGCATGCGAGGTGATATTTTAGAAGTTCTCGCCTAAAAGATTTTGATCTTTTCTACTTGGTCCGAATTGAGTTTTCGGTTAAGTTGGACCGAAAAATCATAATATCATCTTTAAACTTGGTATCGGCATTCTAGGCAAAATTACGAGATCGCTGACCAATTTTGTTAGCCCACCAAACAAAGTTTGGATGGGCTATTGCTATCACTTTCAGCGGCGCCCGTCCCGCTATTCTTAATATACCATGTCCCCGAAGTGCTAGCATTTCATAATTCGGTACCACTATTCGAAGCCATATTCTAGAAAGGCTCGCCAAAACTCTTTCGCTTTCTTTCCCGCGTTTTGGGCAAAAAGGGTCCAAATTGAATTTTCGGTTCAATTGACTGAAAAGGCGTGGCACCGTCCGGAAATTTGATTATGACATTCTAGGCAATATTAAAATACCGCTGGTCAATTTTCTTTAAATTTCGTTTACACAGGACCGAGTATTGGCGAAAAAGGGATTTTTTTAAAAGTGGAGACTTTTTCGATCATTTGAATTTTATGAGGTTTTTGACTACATCACCAGAATATTATATAACTCAAATGTTAAATAGGCCTGGATCGAATAACAAGCCTATTTCTACTGTGCTTTTTAGGGCTTTGAAAGTCTGGGGGAGGGGGCGCATTGTGTCATAACTTTTGATAAAACCATTGCTGGAGTGTTGAAACTTTCCAAAAAGTTAGATCAACATGCTTAGAGATGCGGTTAAGAATTTAGAATGGGTTCTCGTCAATAGAGGTTATCCCAGACCTATTATCAAAACTCAATTAGAAAAAGTAGCGGGATTCTCCAAGTGCAATATTATAGCTTATAACAAATCGCCCAACGATGCGCCCACCACACACAGAACCCCGATATCCTCCATTTCCCATGGCAACAAAAACCCGGCTATTACACAAATTATTTACTCCCACTGGCACCTGATTTCCCATGACACCACTCTGTCTAGCATTTCCGGACCAACTCCAATACTTGCCACCCAACGCAACACCAATATTAGAGACACCCTGGTCAGTGCCAAAACAAAACCTAGTCCCTAAAAGGTTATCATACTAGTTTTCTTCTATCATAAAGACTACCCAGAGCCATGAACCCCAGGTACTAACCCTGAGTATAGAAACTAGAACTTCATCCACCACCACACGACGTACTTGCATGTAATTCCGCTACAAACTATGGATATCAACAGTCCAGTTACAGCACCCCAGGAACCACACCCGCAACCAACTCTGACATTGTACCAACCAACCACTGAATTGCACCACACGATATTCCAGTTGCACTTTTGCATTACAAACAATATAATATAGTCAATGATTAAGGATGGCCACCTCTGACCGAATTATTTACACCATTGATTTAATTCATCGTTTGGAATGGATCTTCATATTCCACAGATGTTGGATGGATCATAATATCTCTGTGCAATAACAATTACACTGTGAATATCATTATGTTTAGATCATTAGACTCAAAACTCATAGTTTCAGAGTAATACCTCTCTGATCGTTAAACCAAGCACCTTTATGACTTATGCAATAACAATTACACTGAATATCACTATGTTTGGATCATCAAACTCAAAACTCACTAACATAGTTTTAGAGAATAAAACTCATAGCCTACCACTTCCTGTCTGTTCGTGTATCTAAACCTCCCAAGAACCACACACACTTAACTGATGCCTTAGAGGAACCAGTACTAGACTACTTGTTCGCCTGAGACTCACAAGAGGGTGTCTTATCATTGTGGGAGAAGGGATTTCTCACCACAACTCGTGACCCGTCTACAGACCTGCTCCTAGTTTACAGACCACACGATGTGGCCCCCACATCTCTGAGGACTCGGGACAAGTTCTAGCTCATGATCTGCTGACTCAGCACTGGTATCACCGCTTGCTACCTAGCACTGCTGTACACTCATCACTAGGGCCCAGTGAGTAGACCTGCTCTAAGTCCACAGTACACACGACACCCCCGTACGTCCTCTCAGTGGACTTAGGGCAAGGTCTTTCTCGCTGACTGAGTTGAGTCTATCATGTCCAAAGCAAGAACTTTGTGCAGAAAACGGTATGGGTTCTGCGTCGGGGGTCTGATGACACCACAGAACCCAGGTCAACAACCCCCACCAATTATACTTACCCGTGAGGCAGACTACAAAACGACATTTGACCTTTTTTCTTATGTTTTAGTTTTTTTTCAATTTATTAACCAGTGAGAAATCCTATGTATATAATCGATATCATTGTTTTACTATGACTTCTTCAAAGTAATGCTTTTGTTGAAAAACTTTGTGAAGTTACTTAAAATCACAAAATAGATAGTTCTGATAAGTTTGGTCATGTGACTAACCTGTTTTCTTCGATTTTTTCGATGTTTTAAGAATCGAATTTTTTTTTGGATTTTCGGAATAACATTTTGGCATTTTCCGATATTTTCACTAAAACCCTGAAAACTATGTGAAATAACATACCTACCTAAAATATGCCAAAAATGCGTACTTAAAACTGCAAACAGAATGAAAATAGTGTTACGGCAATGTGATCTTCTGTTGCATTGTTACACATATTTTTTAACTGTACATTTAATTTTAATAGCAGATAATTTTATTAGATGTTAGGTAAAGAGTCCCAATTTGAATGCTACAAGAAACAACATAACATAAATATATACTTAGAAATATATTTATACTTTATTAAACATAGTATACATGGTATAAATAATGCTATGATGTACAATATACAATGTTGTATGATGTATAATGTGTGTATGCAATTCATATCCACTGTAGGGAAGTTATTTTTGAGCTTCAGAATATGATATGAAATTTCTCTACTCTTCTTCACAGTGATTTGATATAATTTTACCTTGATAAAGGTGTTTCAATTGTTTATTTGAATTGAAACTTTACCATCTTAATAAAGACATATTTCAAACACGGTATAATCATATTTATGTGCTTAGGTTTAACTGCCAGTAGGCAACAACTTGTTTAAAGTTTGCAATAAAGGCGCTACAACAAGAGTTTTTACTGCTGACTTTGAACAAGTCTTTTCCCACTGGAATACCTGTATTATGTAGCAGATGAGTACAATTGTCAAATAAAACTACATGTACACGCTACGTTTAATCGGGTTGATTTTGGTTACCCTCTTGAAAAATCGGCTACGAATCGGAAAGATCTGTAGGAAGAGTGCAGATTTTTCCGATTCTTAGACAATTTTTAAGATCGTAGCCAAGTAGCGTGTAAATGTAGCTTAAGAGGCACCAACGGATTCACGGGTTGTCTGACGTCCATTTATATCAATAGAATGTCCTAATTTGTGTACGAATTCTTTTTGCTTAATAGAAATCAGCCTTTAAATATAACATTTATTATTATTAACTCTTTCGTGACAACTAATAGTACCTTTGTTAGTACCTCCCCAAAATATATGACAAATAACAAAATAATGCTTTCTAAAATATTATAAAAACGGGTGTCGGTCACAAACATCACAGTATGGAAAACTGGTGAACACAGATATGTATGACACGGAGCTATACGCGTCTGTATTCAGTTGTCTTTCCCACTGTGTATTATCATACATAGCTATTTGATATTATTTATAGATTATCACAGCACGACAAGATTTAGATCTACTCATGCATCCAATTATATTAAAGTTTATTGCTTTGAAACGAGAACATTTTGGATTGAAATTTAACGTTCTTAGTATCGTATTAAATCTGTTATTTACCATTATATGGACAATAGCGATGTCGATCCCTTATAAATATGCACCAAACCAGGAAACTTACAGTGATTGGTTCATAGCTATTATAGTCTTTACAACGTTGGGACAATTGTTCTCATTTATGTTTATGATTAAGGTGAGTAGGCAAGCTCGTCTCCAACCCCTTTTGACTTTCTTTTAATTTTTCTCTAGAAAATTTAAAAAAAATCAAAAGGGGATTGGAACCCTATCAGCTACACCAGTAGTTAATATTTAATTCAATAACAGGCAAGTACAGGAAAAATCAACCTTTTTCCCAGGGCTTCTTCTCTCTTGACAGCGTTGAACGTCAAGAGAGAAGAAGCCCTGTGAACGAGGTTGAGGAAAAATACGAAATTAAGCCTTCAAATGTAACCGACAAGTTGTTATAAAATTGAGCGTGCATAACTATCTTGATTGGATAGTAGCTAAGACAGACACTAGCTCTTACATCAGATAGTCTTCCTTAAGTTCAGAGTTAGAAATAAATAAACAAATGGTACTTAACTAAGATTCTCTGTTTTTCTAAGATTCCAATAGTGTACATATAAATACAATCAGTGATTCTGCAAAAGTTGAAAATTTTGATGACGTCATAGCAAAAAAATTAATACTGTTTTGAAAAGATATTGTACTGGGCTACACCAAAGATAGGGTGGGGCTTCTTTGCCCTCCCCCACTGGGAAAATATGCTACCAAAATATCTCGGGAAACATAGGGTTACTAAGTAACACTTTTGTTGTCAGTAAAGGCCGTTTTTTACTTCAGAGAATGTTCCGCAAAACGAAAATTGCGCGTGCTTAGAAAGAAATTATAGACAGTCCTTTGGTAGAAATTAACATCACTCACGATATGTGTGATGTTAGTTTCTACCAAAAGAATGTTTTTACTTTCTTTCTAAGCACGCGCAATTTCTGGTCCGTTTCTGTACGGCTTAAAATTTTCTGTAAGTGTAAAACGGGCTTTAAACTGCGACTTCATAGTACCACCATACTAGTACGCATTTTACGCATTTCTTATGTAACTCTATTCACGTGAGTTAGATTGCGACCTCTACATTGCACACTTTTTTATAAGCATCACATTTATAAGCATCACCTAAGCATCATCGCCAGACTCAAGAATCTTTTTGAAATCAGGAAAGTAAGGTTGCATTATATTGTGGCTTATTTATCAACACCAGATGAAAACGGACAAGTATTTACATATTCCATAATAATCCACAAGTATAGTACCGACTTATTTTGACATCCATATTTATCTTGATATCTTCTCTTAAAAGAATTTTGGAACTGTGTTGTGTGTACCTTATTTATATATTTAACTGTGGATGAGGGATATTTGAGCATAGCTTCTGAATATATATGCTCAAAGTTTCCTCCGCAGTGATTATTTGCTCTCAGAGTATCCAAATGGGTAAGTTGACAAAATTATCTTTGTTTAGCTTTTTCTTGAATACAGAA
Organism: Neoturris breviconis; assembly: GCA_032360805.1. NCBI lineage: Eukaryota > Metazoa > Cnidaria > Hydrozoa > Anthoathecata > Pandeidae > Neoturris > Neoturris breviconis. Next base: position 10,465 of record JAULBZ010003725.1, read on the forward strand.
GTCACTTGGCAGCCGTTCAGAACGAGAAAAAGATTTTGTTCTTAGACTTGGAAATAGAAAGACAATTGTGTCATCCGCGCTGGCCTGAAGAAATTCATTTAAAAAAGAACGAAGAACTAGCTAAACGATTATCGTCTACTTTTTGGAAAGATGGATGGAATCATATAGAAGTGTTCTGCTTACTTTTAGCAACGGGGAGTACGATAACTACGTACATCTTTGCTGCCCTCCCTACTACTAATAATATTCATCACATTCGTAATGGGTATTCTGCTGTATTTGTTATCTTCCTCTGGTTGCGTTTAAACCGTTCATTAAGATTGATGCAAACAATGGGACCATTTATTGCTATGTTAGGAGAATGTGTTATTGCTACAACCCGCTTTGCATTCTTATTCTTTGAATTCTTCATACCATTTTCTGTTGCATTTTGGGTGCTATTCGGAAATAAACGAAAAGGTGAGTATTTTCCTATCGACACACGACTTTGAAACAACGTCGATAAGACATCAACATGACGTCGCGACGTTATTTTGACGTCACGTGCCAACTAAGTTACATAATAACCTTTGAACAGTACAACCAACTAAGAATTTTCCTAGATCGAACGCATTTCTTTGGTTCACCGTAAAAATCCTAATATGGGCCCTTAAATGTAATTCTCCCTATAATTCCACCAAAATGCTAACGCATAGATTGTTCCATGTATAAGCCACCTCGTTATAAACCTGTAATCTTATACCATATTATGTTGTTTCAAGCAGCCTTGTACCTAGACTTTTGAAACAAATTCGAATTTTCATGCCGTTCATATTGCTAATTATAAATTCATGACATTTGTCGAGGTTGAAATCAAAATGTACGAATGTCACTTTGCTCTCAAGTATTTATGAACGGAATTATTGTTAGATGTTTTTGTAATAAGAACTAGTTTTTAAGGTATCTGATAATTCGTAGTACGTGTGACGTTTATTAAACGAAAAATAAACGTTTTGAAGCAAGAACGTTCAAACAACGTATTTTTACGTTGAAAAAATGTCCTATGTGGACAGAGTTCTGTTCATAAATACATGAAAACGAGGTTTTGGCTGCTCAAACTAAAAACTTGTTACAATGCAATTAACTTCTATTTTGTGCAGTTCCAAAATGGCAGTATGAAGTCCATTGGATTTGTTCTTTTAGGAAGTGATGGAGGTGAATATGAAACTTTCAATGACATGTTATATCAACTGTACTTGCTCACAATTGTTGGTGATTATGATTTTGACACATTAAGAAAAGTTGATGAACTTTCCTCATACATTCTTGTTGGTTTGTATTTTGTATTGGTTAGCATTATCAGTTTGAATCTATACATTGCTTTACTCTCTGAAGCAGTAGCGCGTGTAAATCAAACAGCATCAGCAACTTCCTTCTTGAAAGAAGCTGAAGAGCTTATCAATATTGAAAGAATAATACCAGAAATTGAAGAAAATTTTGAAAAATATATTAACAAACATTGCGCCCCAAAGGTAAGTCTTCTTAACAACTTGAATAAAACTTTCAAAGTGTAATAAAGTAAACTATTAATTACTTATTAATTTTTGGAAGATTCCGTTCCCCCTTGCGCTTTCTCTTATTCCAACACACACGCTTATTAACTTTTAAGAAATCAACAATGACGTTAAAGTGTCAACTCGCTAAAAAGCTAAAGTGCACGGTAAAAATAACGGGAAGTTAGAATAAATTAACTAATCGACTATCCCCAGCGATTACCGGCTACACAAACTCTGGAGGTAGCGATAGTAAAGTACCATTGTTGTCATGTTTAGTTAGTAACTATAGAAATTTTCGACGGTTTTTTTATCGTCTTTACTGCGGACTTTGAACAAGGTTTTGCCCACTGAGATGGTTGGTTTTCATACCTAAATAATAGTTGCCATTAGGACAATCTACACCGCATAAACTTTCCTGGTCTTTCTCCTGTAACAGATTATCTCAATCTATCTGTTACTTTTAGTCATATATTCTTTCCGTTTACATTTCCGATAAACTTTTAGCGATGTTTGTTGGACTTAATTGTAGTTTTTATACACTATTTTAACCTTCTAACTTAAAATACAAAAATAAGGAATTAATTAGTAAATGTAAAGAATAAGCTAGATTTAGATTTTATTTTCTTAGATTATAATTTGTCTTTCTTTCAGATAGAACCACTCAATCGTCAATCACAAAATGGCGAATGTAGCGCTCGCGAATTGATTACTGATTTATCGAGAAGTCTTGTAGGACTGAAACAGACAACACAAACTATTATCGATGAGAACATCACAATGAAGAAATGTATTGAAGTTGCAGAGAAAAAAGTAAGCAAATTCTAGGAAAGTTTTATAAAGCTTGATCTCTACTACGCGTATAAGTGCGTTTAAGTGCGTTTATCATATAGAGCATGGATTGCGGTGAAGTACATTTAGAAAATCTTTTTATACCTTTAATGGTTAAACGCTAATATCAAACATGTTTGATATTGGCGTTCAGCGTTTATGGGCGTTTAAGTGCGTTTAGTACCTGCTATCATCCCCATTGAGCGTTTAAGTGTGTTTAGGTTAAACGCTCATCATGTACAATAGGATAAACGCACTTAAACGCCTAGTGGGGACAAAGCTAACAGATACGGTCGATAGTATTAATAAGGATTAATAATAATGTCTTAGTGATGTTTTAGTTGTTGATAAGAAATATATTATCAGGGACTTACCGTGTGGTACCTAAATTCCGATCCAGCCCGTATCGAATTCATTGGCAAACGAATAGAAAATACGAATAAAACTGTTACTATCAAGTATCAACTACAAAAATATATTTTATTCCTCTATGAATGGTACATTTAACCAGTGAGCAAAAAACCTGTTCAAAGTCCGTAGTAAAGGCGCTAAGACACCGTTGAAAACGTTGTTCTACCGTCTTTACTACGGACATTAAACAAGTTTTTGCCCACTTGGTCGTTTGATGAAAATTCCAGTTCAGAGTCGATCGTCACCGGAGCTTTGAATGACAGTGGAAAAACTTGTCTAAGAACATGTTAGAGAAGACGCCCCTTTACCAAAAGTCGCTGCGAAAGCCAAAAGAAGACATTCCAATGGTAGAAATCGGCAGCACACCATATGTGACCTCAATTTCTACCAGTAAAATGTCTTCTTTTGGCCTTTGCAGCATATTTTTTGTCTCGTGGAAATAAACCTTAAACAGTACCCTGCAGACACACGGCTTTTGAAAAAATATCAAAACGATCTGACGTAGCAACAAATGGCTACTAATAAGCAACCTCTGGTCTCATAATGTACAATGTCTTTCAGCACACAAGTTTGTGTATATCCTCAGCACATACAATCATGGAAGTAAGTTTTGAGACGTTTTGCAAATTTTGATGAATTTTCGACGCCACCAGTGATGTTTAGATGCGAGAAACCACCACACAAAGTCCCTAAAGATTTGTGTAGCAGGCAATTTGTTAAGGAATAGTCGATTATTTAAGTTTAGTCTAGCTTTTATTCTAGCATTTTAGCAAAAGCTAATATAAGACATTTTATTAGTAGAAATTTCCATCACACGATGTGTGATATCAATTTCTATAAATGTAATGTCTTATTTTGGCTTCATTTTTTCTTTTAATGGAAATCAAACTTTATTTATAGATGCGGGAATTTAACGAGAAATATAATGAAGAAAAAGTGCATTACATTTGTAACGGGTTTTCTGATCTTTGTGATTCCCATAACACAAAGTTTAACCAAATTCGTCGGAAAGGAAATCGGATTGTAGATTTTATTGACAAAAACATCTTGAATCGAGGAGAACCCGAATAGAACCAAATGAATAACACAATGAAGCAATCTTATTCAAGAAGAAACTGTATCTGTTTTGACCTCGTGATCCTGATCTTTAATCCATATTGAATAGTCGTTTTTGTGACATTGATTACTATTAGACGTGTGCAGAACTTCAAACTCGATGTATGATTTTTAAAATTGTTTTTATAAAAAACAAAATTATTCAAAAGAAATTGCTATGATTTAATATGGCCATAATTTGAAGAAACAATTCAAGTGGGCACATGACTGCCAAGCATCGTCGAAACAACAACCATTTGATGCAAACACATCGCTACAACGTAGTTTAGACGTTATTTCGACGTTGTTCCGACGTGGTACGACAGCAGGATTATTTTACTCAGACAGCCAATCCGTCCCGATGTCGTCCCGATGTTGTTTTGACTTATTTTAGCAAGTGGATAACACGATGAAATTGGTGGTAGAAATATGAAAAATTCTAAACTATGTCACTGTTAAGGTGGACTTCCATTAGCGGAAAATTCTGCGCGGAATCCAAAAGAAGATATTCCATTGGTAGAAAGTGACATCACACGATACTTTCTACCAATAGTGTGTCTACTTTTGGATCTCGCGCGGAATTTTGCGCTAATGGAAATCCACCTCTAAAATGCTAATTAACGTCGAAAGACATCACGACGTTTAAATTGTGTATTTTTGATCTTGATTATACGACGCGAATCCATTGTGATTATATTACAGCCAAAGTTCTTACCCAGTGGGCAAAAACATGTTCAAAGTCCGCAGTAAAGACGCTAGGACATCGTTTTCAGCGGTAAGCTGACCTTAAACATTTTTGTTATTCACTGGGTATGGTTTTAGAAGACATGTCAACATTTTTAAATAACAAATCTGAATAAGAAAGTTGGTAAGATAGTGTAGAAAAGTTTGGAACTTTTGAGATACCTAATGATCATCCTAATCATTAGGTATCTCATATATAACTCACTATGCACTTTGAAACAAGAAATACGTTTCCAGATTATGCAACGCCACTTCTATCCTGACGGTGTTCATGAGTGTGGCCATAAAACGCAGCACTCACTTCAGCAGCCTTCTACGAGTCAACCAAGAAAGCGCGGTAAAAAATGGTAGCATAATTCCAGCTTTATTATTAGCTATAATGATAACGTAGGCGGCCTTCAAACCCTATTTATGCTAAAGGTCGAAATCCTCTACTCTGCCGTATTATGTTTTATAACTTTTGATTTGAAAGCGATATGAAATTGAAACTTTCAGAGTTTTAGCTTTGATCCTTTAGACAACTTCTCCAAAAAAATTATTTAGCAAAAATCCGTATTAATCCCCCTTGATTGAATGTCATCACCACCAAAATAAATTTTTGAATTTTCTTTTACAATTTTTAGGCTTGTGATTTAAACACTAGATGACATAAAATGGTGAAAAGAAATCCTGCTAAAATCATATAAAAAATATTTGAACCAAAACGTTCAACGGAGCGAATTCGCCAAATAAATATATCTGGGCATATTGTCAGAGGTAGAATAAAATGATTAAATATATCTGGGTAGAGGATTAAAAATTATAAATTTACTGTGATACTCTAACCTCTGATACA
>JAULBZ010003726.1:0-15911 GCA_032360805.1 Neoturris breviconis
TTACTTGGTAAATTATGCGAACTTGTTATCACAAGTAATCTTTAGATATACCATGTACTGGTCATATAGTGCGCATGTATACAATATGGATAAAGACTTTTTCATAGTACGCAGTAAAGATACATTCGACTTTGTTCTAGCGTTTTTACTGCGGACTTTGAACAAGTTTTTGCCAAGTGGGTAGATTTAATGCTTTTTACGATACTTTTGAATGAACATATACTGAACATACCTTGGGAAGAAATTTTTGCGGAAAGAAAATTTCGCGGATTATGCGGATTTTGCCAAATCTGCTAAAACATTTTCCCGCAAAAATTCCTATGATTTCTCATTCGTGAGATTAACTTCACGGGAAATTTTTGAAAATATTTAATGGGCGAAATTAAATTCCCGCGAAAATCTTTAGAAATTTCAATCCGCGAAATAAAATTCCCGCGAAATATCCTTTCTTTCATTCGCGAAATTAAATTCCAGCAAAATCTTCGTATTACTACACAATTAGTTTGTCTGTTAACAGCAAGAGAGCATATATGTACTGTACTGTAATACATACGTCGCATATGCAGTTTTAGGGAGCACCACTATGATAAAGATATTGATAGATTTTAATGTTTATTTCTGGTGTTAAATAAAGAAAGTCGATAAAAATTATATATCGAAATTAAGGAGGTATTTAACCCTCATAGGACTGGAGAGTGGATTCCACGTTCCCTTCCCCCAAGCTATTTTTTCATAACTTTTCTTTTATTAGCGCTACTGAGTTGAAACATGGTGACCATTCTTTCTATTTTACATATTTTGACCTAATTTTTAAGCTGTACCTAATATGGAAGCTGAGATAAATGCTATTCTGTGAAACCACCTTGAGCAAGTCTTTATTATTATAGTTCAATTTTTCTTCTCGCGAAATTCTGAACAACTTAAAGTACATTTAGAATTAAAACATGAAACTTTGTCCAAGTACTACTTAACAGTTCCTATTTCTTCGATTTTTTAAATTTCAAATGACCCTCAAATTTCGTTAAGCATGTGTTCAGATGGCAATGCAGAGCTCGCAATATCCGAAAACAGAACTGAAAAATGTTGTCGAGAACATTTTAATTTTTATTTCCTAAAATTTCTGATTTCCCCGATTGTTCCAAACTATGAAACATGGATTTTTTTAGGACTTTCGGGAAATGTTCGCTTGGTTTCGGGTAATATTTTTTTAAAACGGGAAGGTATATTAAAAAAACCTCGCAGCACCAACCTCCTTCCCAGGGCTTCTTTCACTTTTTGCCCTGGGAACGAGGTTGTCGCAGCACGTTTCTTCCAAAATTAACTTCTAGATTAAATTTCACTCTTCATCTTCTTGAAAGTTAAAAGCTTTAATAAATTTGTTCTCCGATTCGGCAAATGTCGGCTGCCGTTGGAATCGCCATTGAAGATATTGGGCTAATACTTGATGTAACATTCCATAAAACACTACAAAGTGGTCGGTGGAGCGAGTGGGAGAAGACGTTGAAATATAAAGATTTTTAGCTTACGGAAGGTCAACATCCTTCGCTTGAAATAGACAGGTTTGGCTTGATAATTCTTCAGTAAAACATTTTGGGTCAATTTTTTTTCTCAAAACTCCGAAAAACTCTTTTCACCAGGATATCCAAATGCTTTCACCCACGGCAAAATGACGATGACGTCAAAGCAGCAGCATTTTTTAATTTGTGTATGGTAAAAATTATTGCCGACTATGAATGTTCGTCAAACAAGGAATAAAAAATATTAATTTTCTGATTTTGTTTATATTTTCGGTAAACCATAAAACTGCTTGAAACTGATAACTTATGCCTTTAATACTTCCCAGACTGCTTCAGTTAAATTATTCTGTGGCAATCATTTCTTTTAAAACAAACCCATACGTGTTCTTGGGTAAACAGTTTTCACTCGCAGCAAAATTGTGATGTGCAGTCATAAAGATTCATTCAATGAAAACATTCTTTGTATAACTTGTCCAAATTTAAGATTCCTACTATAACAAAGCGCGTCCATAACGAAGAAGACGTTTTAACATAATTACACCGTGTTCTTTAATATAGTTCTATATGAAGCTATAAAATAGCTATGGGAAAAATAAAATTATTAATTCTTGTTAAGTTTCCTTTTGAGAATAAGTTTAAAATAAAAATTTCACTTTTTAATTAAAATCAGACAGCATCATAATAGTATAAAAACAATAGAAACACTTCTAATTAAATAGAAAATTATAAAAATTATACATATACAAAAATAGAGTGGTGGTGATATATATTCTCTTCTAGAGACTGTGAAAAAAATATATATTAATAAATGTAACAATAATTTTTTTTATATATTAGTAGTACATATCAGTTATTTACAGACTTCAATATTCAAAAATTCGTATAAGAAGGTTTTAAAATGTATTATTATATCGCTATGAAGAAATTAAGAACATTGGAAGTTAAAAAATATGTATCGTTTTTTAATTTTATTAGCGATAAAAATGTAAACATAAACTGGTTGCTAAGTTACTGTATAAGAATGCCGTATGATTTGCGTGTTGTCCAAGGGTAAAAACCTGTTCAAAGTATGAAGTAAAGACGCTATAACAACGTCTACAACGGAAATTCTAGCATCTTTACTGCAGACTTTGAACAGGTTTTTACTTACAGGATGTGTTTATATATTTTTGGTTATGAACAAATGTCACGGCAGGGGATAATTTAAAATTTGACGTATATCTGTTTAATCGCACCAGTCAGAAATTTCGTTTTGTCGTGTACATAATCTGTATATTATGCAAAGAAGTGCGCAAGTACCCAGTTAGTAAAAATGTGTGTATTCTAGCGTCTTTACTGCGAACTTTGAGCAAGTTTTGGTTTGACACAGTCAGTATCGTGCGACGTCGGACCAATGTCGAAACCACGGCAAAATGACGTCGGGACGCCGTTTTGCCAATGTTTCAACGTCAATCCAGCGTCGTGTATCTGTAGAGGGTGCTGTCGTCACATCACGTCTAATCAATGTTGGAAATACGTCGTTAACGACTTCTTTCGACGTTTATTGTACGCCTCGAACCCACTTGAAAGTTCCATACGTTTTGTTGATGAGAACATCGCTTATAGGAATACCGAGGTTAAAATCTTAAGAGACAAATTAAGAGACTGGGATTAGTGAGAATAGGAAAATGTTTTGATGGGAAATGAGAAGAGTAAAGTAACGCATGTTCATTTTGACATAGTTCTACAGTACTTTTTTCTTTCTCTGTGGATATTATTTGCTTGATGTCTAAGGTGGAAATCACTACAATTTTTATTTTATGAGAGGCTGACAGGCTGTATACATAGATTTATGTAAGCTTATTTTATTAATAATAACAATAATAATAACACAAGGAGTAACAGCTTGTTTTGTACTTTAACCCTATTCAGGCCGGGCTTTTTGGGGCTCTAAATAGCCTCCATAACTTTTGATGGAGCTATGTTGCAGTGTTAAAACTTTAGTTAACTTTAGTTAAAGTTAGGTGAACCCTTAATTAACATTTTAGCGAAATAATTTTTTTGATGACGTCATTACTAACGATGACGTCATAACTGGAAAATAGGTGGTGCAGAAAAAAGTTTGTTTTGAAGCGAAATTTTGAGATGGTCACTTAATGTTGAGAAGACCCCTTCAAAATACTAGCGCCTACTTTCTCTTCGTAAGAACTAGTAGAGTTTAGCTGAACCTCAATGTTCTTTTTAGAATTCTAATCACATTTTGTTCTTATTGCTTCTCTTTTCTAGACAAATTAAAATGTGGAGTTGAATAATAAGGGACCATCTCAAAACTTCTTTGGTAGGGTTAAATCAACTAAAATTGACAAAATTCAACAAATATAAATCTGTACAGAAGTGTGTGGTAAGGTCGCGATTCGGTTAGGATTGATTTCTTCGCATTGCCAAACAATTGACCGTTTAATTTTATTTTTGAGACGGCCAGCACTTATTCTTTTCTGGTAAATTATTTAGATCAAAGTACAAAATGAGTTATTCTTCATTGTGTTATTCATTATCTTACTGTTCTAATCGTTAAAACATTTGCCTTCAAACGAATTCTTAATTTGTTCTATTTTTTTGAAGATTTGAGCCTGTGTTCTTATAAATTATGTACATATATATAAGAAGTTCAACATTTTACGCGGTGTGTGTTTATCATTTACTCCCTAACCAATAATCAAACTGCATGAAACTTCCAAGGGGTTGGAGATGTACAATTAACGTCGCAAAAAGCGTCAACGACGTATTTTCAAACATAATTAGTCGTGATGTGACATGGCTGCACTCCCAGAAGTAGATACACGGTGTCGGTCAAATGTTAAAACAGCACGGCGTCGAATCAACATGACAATTGTAAGAATTATTTCATTTTTATGAACAGCATTCCAAGCACTTTGCAACGGTGCATTCAGATGAAGCATGCACTATGAATTTAAAATTTCAAAATTCTACGATGTCATATTTTGATCACGTGACGTCATATATTTGACAATCCTGAGTTTCTGTTTCTAAAAATTAGCTAACCCATAAAAAAAGTCTTTTTTGTGTAAAGACATCTTGCACCGACATTTGTGACTGCTGTATTGGACTCAAAAGTCTAGAGACATATTGAATGATTTTGTTCAAAAAGAAAACGTTTGAAAAGTCACGTGTTTTTGGCTAATATACAATATTATATAATATTTCTATATAATATCTAGTAGATAATATATAATATTTCTGTCATATTGGACTGATGAGAATTTACAAAATAACTTCTAACTCGTTTATTGAAAAGAAAATCAATATCAAATACTGGTATAATTTTCACATCGGAACAATACTCCATCCTTTATCGTCCATTAGAGAAGTTAATTACAGTCACGTGGCATGGACAGAATATGAAATAACATGAATAGCTACATTTACTGATTTAAACAAGTTTTTGTTCACTGGGAATGTCAATGAGCTTGCAATTGATTGGTTTCTTCGGCACTAATGAACCAATCATTTGACATGATTGTTGACGGATGATTCTTCTCTGTAGACAATCCAATGGGCATTAACTTGTTAAAAGTACGCAGTAAGACGCTAGAACAATGACAAACCACGTTTTCTGCCCACTGTTGTATTGCATAATTATACGTAACCCAGTAAATAAATCTTTTTAAACGAAGAGAATAATGAAAAATATTAACGAAAAAACGAAGAAAAAAAATTATAACAACAATAACGATAGTAGCTAATAATAACTTAATATGGCCTCACTCAGAGTACCCAAAATTTCTCTTCGTCGTAAAGTGAGCGCAAGTCGAAGAAGTATGTTTAAACAATGGCAACCACAACGGAATATTGGAGATGGGGTCCGCTTTGACGCTACGTGTGGTCGTTACGTCTTACATAGGGATGAAGTTGATGAAGTGGAAAAAGAAATAGCAAGTCTAACAGTAAGACATTCATTTGTTTATAAAATGGCACCTGCGAGGAAGAGGTTTAGTTTCTTTACTTTTAATCTTCTTCACAGATTGCCTTTATATTGAGCCGGCCATGAACTGAGGGATCGAACAAATCGATGCAAAGAGCGCATCTACAGAGGAGATATTCCACTTCATTCTAATCACCAAATTAATCGCTTCGTTTAACCTTATTGACCATGGGCTTTAGGCCGGTGTTACTCTTTGGGGCTTAAAATGCCCGATGCCTTTCATTTCAGAATTTTGACCTGAAATTGTGAATTCACGTTGGCATTCCCCTGTTGTGGAGACCAAGTTGGAGACTAATTTGCAGCCTGTTGACTGCAAATTAGCCTCTAAAGATGCTCCTCCACTAGGGAATGCCGTCGTGGATTCAGAGGTCTGAACTTGGGACGTCCATGAATAACTCAATAAATATTAGTATTAGATTTTGCTGACTTGGACTGATCGGGTTCAATTTCAACATGTTCATTAAGGTTGTGAACCATGATTGAGTGGGTCAGTATGGTGTTCCACATTGATTTTGAAGTTTTGAAGGACACGACCCATTAAGCTACATAGTGGGAAAACATGAGATCTAAAATATTTGCAATGAACCGAAAATGCATCAACTAGGTATGCATATATATCAGGTCCGAATGAAATGTATCTGTGCAATTGGAAATTTACGCGTATTGCAAAACAATCCGTACCAGGTTTAAACTGTTATTTTTAGCTGACAAACGAAGTTTGGATTGGCTATTACTATCACTTTGCGGCGGCGCCTGCGGCTTCATGCTTTTCTTATTAGATTTCGTATTTGAATTTTGAATAACCGGGTGCACAAAGCGCTCCCACTACATAACGTTTGATGAAATCATGCTGTAGTGTTGAAACTTTGGTAGGTAGGTCAACACATAATTAACATTTTAGAATAATAATAATTATTGATTATTTTTTGATTACGTCATTACTCACGATGACGTCATCACGAAAAAACACGTGGTGCAAAATAAATTCTTTAGGTGAAAAATGTTTTTGTTCCAAAGTTATTTTCAAGCAAATTTTTGTTTGTTTGTTTGTTTTAATTTATTGGGTAGCTTTGTTGGTATTAGCTACACCAACACCTGTGGTAACAACTGCTGGTATTGTTTTTTCTACAAAAATACTGGAGAGGGCACATCTTATTTATTGTTCATTCTAAACAAACAAAGAATAGAAAATACTTATATAAACTAGGAGCAACAAGAATTCAGCACAAACAACAGCAAAAACTGTTAGCACTTCTATGTTTACAATTGTTCACAGCAATTCCGCCCTGTTGACTAGAATTCCACTTGTTTTTACTGACTTGTGGTCGCGTTTATCTCATTATATTCAGAAGACTCAGAATAATTTACGAAATAAAATGAAAAAACGTATTGACTATCGACAAAGATCTGCTTTTAGGTTTTTTGAAATAGCGTGATTTTACCGTTGTTAACGGTACTTTATGCTTAAATAATGAATGTATATTGATAATTCTTGAAGCCTTAACTAAAAAAATCTGCTACACTTTGTATTTTTTCATAACACTCTCCTTCTTTTATTATTTTATTATTTTTAAATATAAATAAATAAATAAATCAAACAAAAATATCTGCTGATTAAAATCTGTAAAATTAAAACAACAAAGAAGGGTGACTTGCCAACGAGCTTGCAATCGATTGATTTCTGCGATACAAAGTACTCAATCGTCACGTGAAGTATTTTCAACGAAAAGAAGGCGCTGTGACGTCAGAACGTCAAAACAACGTTTTTTTACGTTGAAAAAATGTTATAGCTACGTACCGTCAGGGTAAGCAATTAGCTGCGAGATCGTTGACCTATATAGACCACTCTTATTTGCATAAATGAGTAGAGAAGCCGGACACAAGCAAAAAAATCTGACCTCAAATAACAATTTTTACATACTTTGAATAAATGAACAAAGGAAATCCCAGAAATGAATGAAGAGGTCAAAAAGAACTAGAGTTGAACGGAAAAAAATGGATATGAACAAAAGAAATCCCAGAAATGAATGAAGGGGTAAAAAAAAAATAGAGTTAAATGGAAAAATATGGATGAGTGGATGTAAATGTAGGAACTAACAATTCTATATGTATCTAAATTTAATTGTATTACATTATGCCAAAACATCATCTTTACCATTTACCATGTTTATGTCATCAGGACAGGGAATAGATACTCACTGATTATAACTACCCTAAAAATTCTAGAATATCAGAAAGTGTCCAAAATGAGTGATTTATTCTTTAAAAGGGGAAAAAATTTGATCAAAAAAGATGGTTGCCACACAACCAGCACAAATAAGATATAATATCCTATAACCGTATGCATTCAAATATCTAGCAAATACAAGCTCGTCAACAGCTCCTTTTGACTTATTTTTTGCAGGGAGAGGGACTGGGGAAGAGTTTATAACAAATATTCGTCTTTCATAGAATGACACTTTCAGCAACCGTTGTTTACAAGATAAACCTTTCCCAGTGGGCAAATACTTGTTCAAAGTCAACAGTAAAGACGCTATAACAACGTTCTAGCGTCTTTACTCCTGACTTTGAACAAGTTTTTCCCCAGTTTGTGTAATATGCACTTTAGTTGGCTAATGTTTAAAAAAATCTAAATTTAGACACAAAAGATACAAAAATCACCTTTAGAATTTTTTGAATGAAAACCTTTGATGCTTAAGTAATGATACTATAAAAACAGACACGGTGGAGAGTTTTCAAATCAGACGATTGTAGTTGTTCCACTTTATTCTTTTGTATAGACCGTGGGATGTACCTAAATAATCCATCTTAGCGGCTCCAGAATGTATAAGAAAAAATTAAATTTTAGTTATGTAAGTTAACATTATTAACAACAATATTGTAGGTAGTTGTGAAATATATATCTTAGTGGCAGATTTAGCTTTAGAATTAGTTCCCTCTAATGAAGTACTATTTTAGAATTTACAGTTTAGATAAAAACTTTTTCAATATTAATATGGCAGTAAGAACATTCTTTAGTTGTACCCTCTCACAGTGAATGTTTATTGATGATGTAGGAAAGATATATTCGCATGTTGGAAAATTTCTCATTGTACCTTAATTCTTGCTTAATTGTTTGTCTTGTTTATAGCAGTCTTGATTGGGTTTTTCTTTGCTGTCTGTCTAAAAACGAGATTCTTCCGTTTCCGTTCCGCAGAACATTTTCTGAAGTGGAAAACGGCCTTTAGTCTTAGTGTTGCAACTGTAATTGGTTCTCTATATTTAGATAGCAAACATTTGGTCAACAGTTTAATAATAGTAATTTAACGCATGCGTATGGCTGTTATTTTATGGTCTCATCATGAAATGTTTCTCGTATCCCCTATTCCTATAGATCAAAATACCGCTCTTGATGAGTAGATTAGTACTACCACACAAGAGAATTCAAGAAAAGTTTCATGATTTTAGAATATTTGTTTATTTTTGACGGCACCAAATCTTAAAGTACTTAATACAATCACACTTGTGTTATTTTATTTCCGTGTCAAATCTTGAAATTTTTAAGCATTTGTATTGTTGAAGATCTGTATATACATATGCTTGGGTATAAAAAACTACTATGGCGATCCGCAGCAATAAAGGGTTAAAATGTAGGAACGGAATTAAGGAGGCTACCAAAAGAATATAAACATGTGAGTCATATTTTGTTTATATTACACCAGTATAATTTCAGGCAACTTCATATTTGGTTATTTCAAAAGTTCGTTCCCAGAAGAAGAGAGCTGAATCAATGATCTTGCAATTGATCTAATCAATTGCAAGCGCATTAACTTAACACTCTCCATTTTGGATTATTTTTTTCTCAAATTTATTGATTTTTACTACATTAAAGCTGCTAAAATATCTTTTTAAAACGAATTTTGGAAATGGTCCCTAATGTAAATTGCGCTAATGTGAAGAATGTAATGTAATGTAAATCTCCCTTATCTTCTATTGAATTCTACAAGTTTGATAAAACGGTTTTAAAATGTTCCGCCGACACAATTTTAAATTCTGCAATAGGCCGGGTAATTAGCCAAATCTAGTAGGTTAAATGCTCTAAGTGTAGGGTAAAACTCATTTAGGGGTCCATGTAGAGGCTACCTAAATGTCTTTCCTTTATAAATCATACACTTCAACATCTTATGTTATTAGTGTGGCAGAATGCAAACGTAAACTAATAGACGATGACGTTAAAATAATATTTAATTAGCATAGTTGATGTTGTTTCAATATTGTTTAACGAGTCAACGATCTTGCATGTTATTAGTTTCTTCGAAACCGAACATCCAATCAATTACAAGTTCGTTGATGTAACACTCTTCTGTGCGGTTTTCACTTCGTTAAAGTTAATTTGATTAAATTTACCAAATGAATTTATTTTGAAATTGAATTTTAAGATGGTCCTTTACTGGAAATGATCTCGAAAATCCTTTTTTACACCCTACTATTTCACAACTAAAAGTAACAACATCCCACATGCATATCCTATGACATTCAAGTGGGCAAAAATTTGTTCGAAGTCAGTAGTAAAGAGCAGCTGTACAGTGGACTTTGAACATTGGGATCATATTGCCCACTGGAATCTCAACATATGCTACATCGTTTTGAAGCACAAAGAAGGCGAAATAGCGGGGTGTTTGTTCACAATTTTGAGAACGTTTTCTTGCTGTTTTTTTAGTCTATTTATGAGTTGTATGTCAATAGCATGTTTTTTCATACCAATTTAATTAAGTGCAAAATACGAGATACATAATAATAATAGAGCTTTACAAACATATGGCAAATTTACCAAGAAAGTTGATCTAGCGAAATGTTACATGTAAAAGAACTAAAGTTATTTCATCAATTATTCACCATTTTCTCGTATTTCTTTTAACTTTGTATCTACTGTAACAAAAAGTTTGTAGAAGAGAAGACGTGAACTTAGAAATGTCAAATCGTGGGAATAGAAAGAGAAACGAATTATACACGTAGTTTTTTTTTATAAGAACATAGTTTATATGAACGTAAGTTTTAATTATGCAAACAATTAGGAACTTGCTAAGAACACTTTAAGATTGAGCCAAAAAAGGAAAATCTTTTTGGGTATATGTATAGCTATATAATTTTCTTTTTCCTCATATAGCTAATAGATTACAGAATATCAGTTCCATCATTAAATTCAGCAAAGTCAACCAAATCTGTTGAACCATCCGGTAATTCAATGTTGTTTTTTCAATATAAACCAGCTGTTTTCTTATACCCCTTTAAATTATCATCCAACAAGCTCACCGTCCAGCACCGGTCAAAAACAGATATTGTAAAGAACATGTTACGCCTTAAAAAAGGTTAAGAACTTCAAGGCTTATAGCAATCAAGTATGCTCTTATATAAAAAACGTCAAAATTTCAACTTGATTAGCAAAACAGATAGCGCGAAAATTCGAATTTGTTCAAAAATTGAATAGCTTAATCTTAAATTTTTGTTCTAAATTCCTGGGTATTAGGCTGCTGAGAACAATATAATTCATCGAGTTTGCAAATAAGTCCTAAGTTTCTATTTTACTTGTGGCGTATGTTGTTCGTCGAAGGTTGTAAGATTTATTTTATTTTATACCCAAGACTGTAGGTTAGAATGGATTTATTTCTTTGATATGAAGAAATCAACCAATCGTCAGGTCGTTGACTTTAGGTAGTCATTATTTACCCTAATTCAGTTTCGCCCTAAACGATCTTGCATTTGATTGGCTTCCTCGTACAAAGAAACCAATCAAATGCAAGGTCGTTTAGGATGAAACTAATTTAGAAGTTCATGTAAAGGCTATGTTGTTTTATTCTTTGAATAATGGTGGAACGAACTTGGAACTATATTTTTACTTTTTAAAATGCTGTCATAATTGTAATCGTAGAACTTGAGCCTACACTCCTAAACAATATGTTAATGCGGATATCCACAGAGCGAGTTTGTTAACACGAATTCTCAATGAAGCCATTACATTGGCTGAAAGTGACGTCACCTGTTAGGTGACGTCGCTTTCAACCAATGAAATGGTTTCATTTAGAATCTGCACGAACGAATGTTCCTAGAGGAGATCCGCATTAAAGTGGCCTTTACGTTAATCGTTATCTGATAATATTTGTTGTTTAACCCTTCGTTAGTATAGTGGGGTACTCCCGGAAATTTGTTAATTCATGGGAAGGTATTAGAAGATTCAGGGGGGCAAAAAGTCACAAAAGTATGATGCAGATTTTTAAAGTATCTAAGAAAACAACCTCCTGAATAATAATTTTTGTTATGTCACTTTCACAGCAAAATTTCAAAAATCAGGGGGTCCACACCATACTAATGACGGGTTAAAATAGTCAAGTAACTGCGCAGTATTTCCGTTGAAATAACGCCATCATTTCCGTGGTCTTTGCGTGGTATTACCGCAGCAGCTATATATCAGTTGAAATCTATTGTAACTTACCTGTCTAGTCCAATGGTTCATAATTTTAGATTTAAGAAGGATTTAAAACAGTACGTTATGCCAAAGCCATCAACTAATACATCCACGGTGGATAGTCTATTGACAGAAGGTGACTGCGCAGTTATACCAAGGAAGTATATACATGTTGCTAATTGCAATACAAGCGGTGATACATACGAAGAATCAAATGAAACAGACTTCTTATTGAGTAAATCATCAGGAGAAAAAACAAGCTTTATTGAAACCAGCTCAAACCAGCTTACAAAAGATAGTGTTCATCACTTAAAACAAGCTAGTATACACAACTTAAGAACAACTAGTCAGAACTATTTCAGAACGGCCAGCATTCAAGTATTAAGAAAACCTAATACACATGGTTTAAATGCGAGAGGTCCGAGCCATTTAGATACATCTAGTGCACAACATTTGAAAACAGCTACAGTACAACGTTTAAGTAGAGCTAGTAGTCCGCAAGATATAAAAAGAGCAGTCTCACCAAGCTTAATATATAAGTCAGAGCATAGTTATTCACCCAAACAATTTGCTTTACCGCCGAAAAGAAAATATAAAATCTTCAATCCAGTAAGAAAGCGTTCATTGGCTGAGAAGTTGTCAAGATATTTTGAAGATAAAATGGTAAGTGATACGAGTTTTTTTACTATCTTAAGATCGAGATTGTGCTGTAAGGGGATATTAAATACTAGGAGTTACAGCAGCAGGTTTGCAGCCTGTTTATTTGTTTATTTGTTTATTTGTTTATTTGTTTAATTTGTATTATCTGTCTAGGAATACAGTGGAATGCGTCCCTTCTTAGAGAGAGATTTCCGTGTTATAGAAAGTACATAAAATTGAGAAATTGGCACAAACAAGCTGACCGTCTAACCCTATATATGCGGGGGCCCTCTCCCCACCTCTTACAACATATTTTTATATTTACACCCAACCACTATAGCAACTTTCTTTCACTATAGCATAAATCTATTTGACATATATTGATGAAATTTAATCATTATATCTGTCGTAGATCAATAGATGTGGGTCATAACCTGAAACCACTTAATTTCATGTGGGAAATTATATGCAAATAATCCATATTTTACAAAACTTATATTAAAGTAAAGCTTAATTTACGAAACTTCATGAAGTTGCTTATAACAAAACTAATAACTCTGATAACTCTGGTCATGTGTATAACTCGTTTTCCTTGAATATTCCAATTCCCAGCTTTATGGAGCGCCAAAAAGCCCAGCATAGATTTGACTTACTAGGGTGTACAACTTACAGAGATTTCATTGCCTATCGTTCACAATACTATTCCTTTAGGAATTCCTTTTCAAGCGTGATACTTTCCTTTATATACAGTCGCTTTTAGATGCAGAATTTCTTTTGTAAACGTGATTAAAGGAACATGAAACTGTATCGAGCTCCTCTATGATCACATAATGTCCAATCGGTGTCACAAACATTGATGTTATATAGTTTTGTTGTCACTTGACAACATGGTGTTTTAACTACTGATGTTCCTTAAACAGTATTTATATTTTTATAAAATTATTCAGAACAGCCTGGATTAAATTCCATTTACGATACACTTAGTCAGGCTAGATTAATAACTTTTTTTAACTTTTCCCCGATCTACAGTTTGCATTTTAACAAATCTCACTCTCCTTCGTCGAGGTGAGATTTAAACAGCTCTGGTCTATCTGTTTCAAGTATTTAATCATAACTCTGCAAAATAGAATAATCTGTGGTCAGTTTTGCTATGAATCGGACTTTAATCCATGGTTATATTGTGACGAAGTGGGGGTTTTATTAAATATTTTAATGAAAAACTGAAAAGTTTAAACAAATCTTTACTTATGGTTTCTTAAGTTTTGAAACGAAAATAATTTTTCTACGTAAGTTAATCGCATTCGTCTTACTAATTACTCTATCTTTAACCGCAATGTTATAGTTTTTTGTCAAACGTACAAAAATCTTCAAGAAGAAAACTTCCACAAATCTTCTGAAAATAAAAAATATAGCAAGATTTTGTGTGAATTAAAACAAAAGTACTCTTTACGTGGAAAAATCAAACCAGAGATAAAAGAGATAGAGATTTTAATTAACAAGCATGACTTGTTGGTATGAAATTATTTAAATGTTTCACAATACAAGGATGTTAGCGTAACAGAAATGACGATAAAAACATCTCAAGCTCGTCGCAATAATATAGTTTCACGTAGACATCACCCTATCGCCGTGAAATGTACAACTTCTATTGAATACGAACAAAATAGTTCAATAACGAGTATACAACGGGATATTACTAATTATAATGAAAGAAACTTAACGACATCAAGTGTTGACCCGTCTAAAAAGATCAATGAAGAAAATATAGGAAATAGTCTTCAATTGGATGATGGTTACAACGATGAAGAAGAAGAAAATTATTGTCAGTACAGTATTACGACAGATATGAATTCGATTACATATAGCAATGCAGGAAAGGAAAAGGAAGGTACAGGAGGGGAAAAAGAAAGATTAGGAATATATGAAGAATCAGATGTACAAGAAGAAGAAGAAGAAGAAGAAGAAGAAGAAGAAGAAGAAGAAGAAGATATAGAAGAAATCAAATTAGATGATAGTTATGACAATACTCGGTTGAAATCTCTACAAGATGTAATTGAATATTCTAGATATACGACACAGGAAAAGAGATCATGCTTTTTTTCAAGAAAATCGCTATCAGAATTTATATGGAAAAACACGTGGGAGAATATCGGCTTAAAATATTTCGCATGCGGCACATTTCTTGAAGATTTTGATAGACCTGATAATAAGGTAAACCTTTCATGTAGCTAGTTTTTACAAGAAAAAGCAGACATTAGGGACCGTCTCAAAAAATAAAATCTACAAAAAAGGGTATTGAGTCTACGATCTTGTACTGGATTGGTTCGTACCAAAGAAACCAATCCCTTGCGATTTTGTTGAACTAACACACTTCTTTACAAATTTATTTTTAGCCCACCAAACAAAGTTTGGATGGGCTATTGCTATTACTTTGCGGCGGCGGCAATGGCGGCCCACTTTTCCTGAAATTTCTTGAAATTCCGTACCAGCAATCGTGGTGACACTTTAGAAATGTTTGCAAAAGATTTTTCGATTTCGTCCGAGTTTTTGGGCAAAAAGTGTCCAAATTGAGTTTTCGGGCTAATGGACCGAAGAGGCGTGGTACCGTACTGAAATTTGGTTATGGCATTCTAGGAATTATTATGAGTCCGCTGTGTAATTTTTTTTTAATCTCGTCAATTTGAAACCTATTATCGGTGTAAAAGGGATTTTTTCAAAAGTGGAGACTTTTCGAAAATTTGATTTACATTCACCAAAATAATCAATCTATGACTTTTGTTGACTGTCAATGTTTATATGGATTTGTCCAGAATTATATTTGAATTATATTTTTTTAAAAATTAATTTTTATATGAGACCTTGACCATGCATCGTTTTTAGCAGCCTTTTTGTATTTTGGGGAAGCTCCCTCCTCAATTTCTTAAGATGATACAATCTTATACAATTTATGATGGTTTTTATTAGCTGATGTTATAAAGCACTAGAAGACAGAACAAAGTAACAGAAGAATTTATTTTCTTTATTATTCATTATCTTTTTATAAGATTCTTTTATTTAAAAAATATTCCTCTGTTGAGTTGTTTATTGTCATTATATTACTAATTCACATGAAGAGTTATTATTAATGTTATAAAAACTGAATTATACTCTTAGTAGTAATTAAATGTTTTACGACCCTAAAGATGATATAATATTAATTAGTTATTTTAAAATTGAATAAGGAAGCTTTTCAAAATTAAAATGGAGGCTTGATCACTTACAATCCTGGCCAAATATACTGTGGACAAGGTGAAATTTGTGCAAAAATTCCGAATTTCAAATTAGGTAAAAA
>JAULBZ010003727.1:0-15909 GCA_032360805.1 Neoturris breviconis
AAATTTACTGATTGGGCTGAGCGACATAAAATGAAAGTAAAGTTAAGTTAAATTGACAATAATACTAATAACGCCATTTTTTGGGCGCTTTGTAATAATTTTCCTCCCTCGTATATCGATGTGACCCTGTCGTTTGCATCCCCCGCTTCGCGTCGGGAGCAAATTACTACTACTCAGACCACAAATTAAAATATTCGGGCGGCAAATTATTACAATGTCCGTGAAAATGATGCTATATTTAACTTTTGAGGATCAAAAAATACTCCTCCACAGAGATTATTTATTCTTATTTCGACCACTGGTCGGCTGTAGAACTCCCAACACTTTTTTTTTTAAGAACTTGTTATCGAGGAAAAAAATGCTTCTGTAAAAAACAAAACAAAACAAAACAAAAAACATTTACTGTACTCCAGTTCTTCTCCTCAACTACAATCCTAGCCAAATATACAGTGGACAAGGTGAGATATTTGCAAAAATTCGAAATTTCAATATGGAAAAAGTCTGTAATTTTGATTAGCAAGACAAATGACGCGAAAATCCGAATTTGTTCTAAAAGCATGGGTATTAGGCTGCAAGAAGCACCAAAATTTGTCGAGTTGGCAAAAAGTCCTAAGATTCTAAGCTCTGAAATCTTAAGTCTACTTGGCGAAATTTGAAAAAAGTCTCTATATTAATGTCTGAGATTGTAGGCGAATTCGTTTGCGCGAATTCTAAATGTTGAAAACGGCATCACCTCACAGGTGACGTCACTTTTACAAATGTAATGGCTTCATTTAGAATTCGTGGGAACGAATTCGCCTAGTAGACATCCACCTTTAGCGTCGACAATTTTGATCATAAATTACGAGACATTTTCCGAATTTTGATACACAATTGAAACCTAGAGGTTTCTGTAAGACTTTTTGCAAACTCGACAAATTTCTGTTGTTCCTAGCAGCCCAGTACCCAGGTTCTTTAAACAAATTTGAATTCTCCTGATAGTCGTCTCGCAAATCAAAATTCAAGGCTTTTCGCCTAAGCGAATTTCACTTTTCCTCATATCATTTATTACTAAGATAGGCGATTGGAGGGAGAAGAAGCCTGAAGGCAGAACTAATCTATATAAAGTAGAGAGGGTCGCCGTATATGCACCATACGTTATGTTTGTATAAGACAATAATGTACTCAGTCAGCAAAAAATCGTTCAAAGTCCACAGTAAAGACGCTAGAACAACATTTTTAACAAGTGTTTGAACAAGTGTTTGCCCACTGGAGTGAAATTATATGTAGTTCATAGTCGTTCTTAATTAGAATAATTACTGTGTATGCGCAAATTATTTTCTACTGGTGATGAGAGTTGTTTTTTCAAATAAAGCTTTATTAACTTCCATCAGCATAACAAGATGCTACTCCATAATCCAATTAAAACAAAAGATTCTTTGTACAATTTACCACGGAATGTTACAAATATCCCTCAGAATTATTTACATCCCTTGTATCGAAGTAACATTTATAAACCATTCATATAACACGAAAACGAGATTTTTACCAGTAAACAACGTGAATGGATACCGGATATGGTTCTGTATAGCTCCGTGGGCAAAACCTGTTCAAAGTCCGCTGTAAAGATGTAAGAACATTCGGCGCTGTTCTGGCATTTTTGATGCTGACTATGAACATGATTTCGCCTACTGGGTGGTATGAACCACAATGGACGAAATAAAAATAAATAACCAACCGCTGTATCGGAGTAATTTTTAAATATTGCTTCAAGCTTTGTTGCCTGGCGCTATGCTTAAAAATCCCTCCTTCTCGGTGATTATTTGAATTTATTTCAAACACTGAACCACTCATTATTATACAATATTTCTTTGCATGCAAAATATTGGTCTTGGAAAGCTAGTAGCTGATTTGTTGATACGAATGAACAAGTCTAACTTTGGAAGATGATGTGGATAAGCGAGGTAACATCCACATATTGTTAGAGGAA
Organism: Neoturris breviconis; assembly: GCA_032360805.1. Classification (NCBI taxonomy): domain Eukaryota; kingdom Metazoa; phylum Cnidaria; class Hydrozoa; order Anthoathecata; family Pandeidae; genus Neoturris; species Neoturris breviconis. The sequence continues at coordinate 1,970 of JAULBZ010003727.1, forward strand.
ATGAAATAGCCAGTTTTGTTCTACTTGACAGGCGTTTGTTCTCGAGCTAATTTTAACGCATGCCATATTCTTGATCGAGGACCAACACTAACAGAAAGAAAATAGTCGCATTAAAATCCAACATTAAAAGTTAAAAACTTCGCTGCGAAAGCCAAAAAGACATTTCATTGATAGAAATTGACGTCACATATCATGTAGAAATTGACGTCACATATCATGTAGAAATTGACGTCAACTATCATGTGACGTCAATTTCTAGCAATGTAATATCTACTTTTGGTTATCACGGTAAATGTTTCGCCTAATTAAAATCCAGCATTAAAACTACCTAAGGGACCATCTCAAAATTTTGCTTCAAAACCAACTTTTTTGGTAGGGTCGAATCAACTAAAATTGACGAAATACAACAATCAATCAGGTACGATATTGAAAGTAGCCCACCAAACTAAGTGAAATTTAATTATAAGCACATAAATATGATTTGCATACACACATTATGCGTCAGTGTTTGAAACATGTCTTTATTAAGATGATAAAGTTTCAGTCCTAATAAATATTTGGAACACCTTTTTCAAGGTAAAATTATGTCAGGTCACTGTGGAGAAGAGTAGTGAAATTTCATATCCAAGATAAACACCCAACTTTTACACGGCACTGGGAGTTCTTGTCCTTGCATTAGGATTTTCATGTCCTTATTAAGTTGATAAAGTTTCAGGTCGAATAAACAATTGGAACATTTTTATCAAGGTAAAATTATGTCTAGTTACTGTGGAGGAGAGTAGCAAAATTTCCTATCAAGGATGCACACACAAACTTTACATGGCATTAGGATTTCATAGCCTTATTAAGTTGATAAAGTTTCAGATCAAATAAACAATTGGAACACCTTTATTAAGGTAAAATTATATCAAATCACTGTGGAAGAGGGTAGTGAAATTTCATATCATAGCCTGAAACAATGCTCAAAAATAACTTCTTTTATACTAATTATATATTATATATAATTATATATTATAGATCATACATCATTACACATCAAATCATTTTAACTTAATGCATTTTGTTTTAAATGTACTTATAAACCTTACACTTAGTTTTTGCTAGCCTCATTACTATAAAGTTATATAAATCCATGGTTTTTACTAGAAAGCACTAGAGAACAGAATAATGTAACATAAGAATATATTTTCTTTATTATTCATTATCTTTTTATATGATTCTTTTATTATAAAATCTTAGACTATGTTATTAAAAATATCTTCCTACGTTAAATTGGGTATTGCCATTATATTACTAATTACTAATCATTAATTACTAATAAATTAAGTAAATATAAAATTAATAGTTATTTCAAAATTGAAGGTAGCTTTCCAAAATCAAAAATGTAAAAATTATTTATTTTTCATAAAAAATTATCACTTATCACCTCAAAAAATTGAGGAAGAAGCTTTTCCAACATATAAAATGTCTGCCAAAAAAGGTTCATGGTCAAAGTCTTCACTTCTCCCTTATTAATTTAGCATGTTATTTAGGTGAATGTGGTCAAAACTTCATAAAATTAAAATTCTCGAAAAGTCTCCACTTTTGAAAAAATCCCTTTTTCGCCGATATGTCAGCAGTCTCGTAATATTGCCTAGAATGCCATAACTAAATTTCAGGATGGAACCTCGCCTTTTCGGTCCATAGGCCCGAAAACTCAATTTGGACCCTTTTTGGCCAAAACTCGGGACCGAGCTGACGAAATCAAAAATATTTGGCGTGCCCTTCTAGAATATTGCCACGAATGTTGGTACCGTATTTCAAAATGATAGCCTTTTGGGAACATGGTCTATTAAGAAAAGCGGGACGACGCCGACGCCGACGCAAAGTGACAGCAATAGTCCGTCCAAACTTTGTTAGATGGGCTAAAAACGAACCTGTGTCGAAGTGTGTTAGGTCAACGAACTTGCAATCAAGAAGCTATGCTTTAATAATCCCCCGCCCCTCTCCCACAGTGATTATATACTCTTATTTCGATAATTGTATACTCTCAAAACACAAGTTACCTTATTTTCATATCTTTTAGATCATCAAGAACAAAATGATTGTACATGTCATTGTACGTACAATGATGATAACAAAACTAAAAAACAAGATTCAGTATGGATAGAACATATGGAGAAGTTCCCTGTGATGTAGGTAGGTTTAAGAATACTCTTGCCTTTATGGATAAGGAAAAAGAAGAATCACATAAGAATTTTTTGTTCTGAGCTATGCGTTATGAAAAAGTAAAAAGCTGAATATAAGATTATATTTCTCTTACACTTTAAGACGAAATATCACAGTGATTGAAGTAAGAGTAATTACTAAATAATTACTGTGGAGGAGAGTTTTTGAGCTATGCTAAAAAGTTACTCCTCCACATTGATTATTTGCTCTTATTTTGACCACTGATATCATGAACAACAATTATGTTGAAATTTATCACCATGACTACCCAGTGGGCACAAGACGTCGGAACAACATCGTGTGTCGGCAGGGTAGTCGGAATCAGTTACCTTTTTTACATCATTTTCGGGTATTTTTAAAGATTTTAACCACGCCATTAGTTTTTCGTCATTTTCAATTTCAGTTGAATTAACTAAAATAATCATACATACTGTAAAATGACAAAGCATTTTGACAGGCCTAAAAATAACTATCGAGCAACATCTACAGAGGAGTATTTTTAAATATAGTTTGCTGAAAACTATACACAAAAACACTCCTCCACAGGTGTTAGCCAACATATATTTTGAGACTTGTTATAAGAAACCAAGCCTGAAAATAACTGTCAGATATCAACTGTAGAGGAGTGTTCTTTAGCCTCGTTTTGAGCTTCGCAGCTGAAAACTGCACTTAAAATAATTCCTCCATAGGCGATGTCAAGTTATTTTTCGGCTTGGGAATCAACCGCCTAAATAATACAGTCATACTAATTTCACTTATAAAGCCTGAAACTCAACAGTGATAATTTAATCTTATTTCGACCACCGGGACACATTATTATTATTATTATTATATGGATCAAAATAAGTTAATGTTACTCCCATTCAAAAAAACGAAAAACTATTTTTTACATGTACACAGAAGAAGAATTAGTTTATTGCCTACCTTCGGGAGTGTCTGCGTGATCTGTTATGTCTGGATGTTCGTTTCTAAATAAGAACAAGATGTCAGTCAAGATAGTATCTGTAGTGAAGAGTGACAATCAACGGACTTGCATTTGGTTGATTTCTGCAATACGATGAATCCCAGTCTGCTCTAGCGTCTTTACTGCAGACTTTGAACAAGTTTTTGCCCACTGGGATGGATTGGAAGATACAAAGTTATATGAAAGGAACGTCACCTGTCGTGGCTTCATTTAGGATTTGCGCGAACAAATTCGCCTAGTGGAAGTCCGCTTTAATATTTCTAGTGGGCAAGCCTCATAATAACTGCCGGACAGATCCTAGGCAAGAAACAGGTAGATCCTAGGCAATTTGCAGTCGGCAATTAGATCTCAGGACAGTCTGGAATTCGATCCTAGGCAAGAGAACAAAAGGAAATAGGAAGGAGGCAATTTGATCCTAGGCAATAGGTAGAATGGCAGCTATGTCCAAGGCCAGGGGCAGTAGGCAACTACAATCAAGGTCATAAATTATGGCAGAATTATTTTGTGCATTTTGAAGAGTAATATACATTAAAAGTAAAGCAAAACCGTGGAAAACGACCACGACAAGTTCCAAAAGGTTTATCGAGTAGACTTAGGGCTTAGGATCTTAGTTCTTTTTTTGGAAATTCAACAAATTTCGTTGATTCTTGCAGCCTAGTACCCAGGCTCTTGGAACAAATTCGAATTTTCGTTCCGCTCATCATGCTAATAAATGTTTTAGTCTTGGTAACAGTTTAATTTCCGAATTTTACCACAAATTTCCCTTCTTGCCAAATATTTATAACCACGATTGTAGATCCTAGGCATGAGGACAAAATGAAATAGGAAAGAGGCAGTTATTAGATCCTAGAAAAATAGGCAAAATGCAATTAGATCAAAGACAAGGGACAGTAGTCCTCCATAGGTGATATCCAGCAGTTATATTTAGGTTTGTAGGGTCACGAACATAAGATACATGAGCCAATATTAAGTGTAAACAGTGTCTGCAGAGAAGAGTGCTGATTCAACAACTATGTGCAATACATCAAAGATAAGTACTAATTTATTATATATGCGATGTTTGCCGAACTGACTACCTCCTGCGCAGATATATTTACCTGTGTGTGCTTATTAGAGTATTGTATGTGATCATGTTACTGTGTAATATTTTGTTAAATGAGACGTGTAGTTCTTCCAGCTCATGCAGTAATCTAAGAATAAAATAAATACTTCATTTCCTTTCTTTAATGATTATTTTTTCATATTTCGAATACTGGACATAAACCTATTCACAAACACATGCACCAAAAGGAACTTGTTGCATTGTAACAAGTTCTACTTAAAGCAGCCAACATCTCGTTTTCATGTATTCGTGAATAGGTCTATTACTGAAAAAAATCATTCATTGGTCAAAATAATAGCAAATAATCACTGTGAAGGAGAGATATTTAATTTCACAGTAATGGTTTCGAATACACGGTTTTTTATAAGAAATCTTGTGAAGGGTGTAGTACTGAAAGTTTCTTATTTTGGCACCAAAAATGAGGTTTTTAGTTCTAAAATTTTCTTTTAAAATGTTTCTTATTTTTTTTAGACTTAAAATGGTCAATCTGAATTCGAACATCACTTTCAAACACTTCATTTTATAAAAGTTCATTGTGCACACTTCGGTTAGAAGATTAAAATATCTAACGTAGATTGAGTCGCTAACGCAGTGTTTATTTATGTTATTTGTGAACTGCTAAAATTACACACTCCATTAGTACTTTTTAGTATTCACATATGACAAGAGAAAAGTTTCTTTCCTTGAACAAATATTTCTAGTACTATAAGTTTTTGAGCATGAGATGAAGGTTTCTTACAAACGAATTTCTTACAACAAAAAACCCCAGAAAATCAAAGGTACAGTATTGAAAGTAGCCCAACAAACCAAGTGAAAGTTAAACCTAAGCACATCAATATGATTTTCATATACACATTGTATGTCAGTGTTTGAAATTATGTCTTTATTAAGATCACTGTGGAGGAGAGTAGTGAAATTTATCATCCAGGATAAACACTCAAATTTTACATGGCATCAGGATTTCATATCCTTATTAAGTTGATGAAGTTTCAGGTCAAATAAACAATTGGAACATCATTATCAAAATAAAATTACATTAAGCCACTGTGGAGGAGAGCATATTTCATATCATATCCTGAAGCAATGCTCAAAAGTCACTCCTCCACAGTGGATACGAATTGGAAACACACATTATAGTTCATAGCATTATGCATAAACTAAATAATAAAATTTAGTTAAAAGCTTAGAAGATAATATGATTGTGCTGGATATGTATTGGATACACACATTATACATCATAGCATTATGACATACTAAATAATATAATTCAGTTTTATAAAATATATTATTGTGCTGTCCTGTTCTGTGGGACCATTAAAGATAAGTATATTAAACATAATAATTATCTATTAGTGGTAATCTTTCAAAAGGTGGTTCCCATCATCTGTTAAAAATAGATAACTAATAAAACCATACAATAGAAAAATATTTTTTCTTTGAATAAATACCATTCTTTTATTAAAAAAATATTCCTCTGTTGAATTGTGTATTGTCATTATATTACATGAAATAAAACAATCCATTCTTTTATTAAGAACATCTTCCTCTGTGGAATTGCGTATCGTGATTATATTACTAATTTGCATTGAGAGAATTACTAATGTTATAAAAACTAACTTATACTATTAGTAGTAACTAAATTACGACCATAAATCGGTTACAACATTAATAGTTATTTCAAAATTAAAGAAAAAAAAAGGAGGCTTCAATACTTAAAATTTTAAAAATCAGTTTTACAAAAAATAACACTCATCAGCTCAAATTGAGGAGGGAGCTTCTCCAAAATACAAAATGGCTGCCAAAATAATTACGGTCAAAGTCTCATAGAAAAGTTAATTTTTAAAAGTTTTCTAAGTCCAAATGTTATTCTGGTCAAATCTTTATAAACTCAATTCCAAAAATTTCTAAGTGAACAAAAATCACGATAAAATCATGTGAAAATCGCTTTTGAAAAAATCCCTTTTTTGTCAATACTTGGTCTCGAGTTGCTGAAATTGAAAAATATTATTTGGCCAACGATCTCGTAATAATTGCCTATTTCAGGACGGTATCACGTTTTTTTGGTCAATTGGACCGAAAAATCAATTTGGACCCTTTTTGTCAGAACCGAGTGGATGAAATCGAAAATATTTTGGTGAGGCCTTCTAAAATATCGCCACAAATACTAATACCAAATTTCAAAATGCGCTTTGTGAACATGTTCTATCAAGAAAAGTGGGATGCCAATGGTAAAGTGATAGCAATAGCTCATCCAACCCAAAATAATATTTTAGTATATTGATGCTGAAATTGAATATTATGTTTGCCTAAACAAATCTGAAGAGAAAATTTTAAGTATCACCAAGATTGCAATTTATTGGTTTAGGAAACGTTTCAAAAATAAAATCTGCAGAGGAGATGGATGTTGCAATGGATTTATGGATGGATTTCGTACCAAAGAAACCAATCCATTGTAAGTTCGTTGCCCTAACTTCTGCACAGATTCAATTTTATTGAACTTTGTCAATTTTAGTTGATTCAACCCTAACAAAAAACTTGGTTTGGGAGCAAAATTTTGAGATAGTCCCTTACTTCGATATGAAATTAGCGGTCGAAATTAGCATAAAATAGCCCAAATACTTACAACTAATTAAAATTCAAATTTCCATTTTTAAGTTCTAGGTAGTTTTGGTTTTAATACAAAATCATTGATTTATGGTTTATAATTCTTTGTGGATAATTTTTTTGTTAGTAAGCAAGAATTGGAGAGCTCGACCAAGTACAAAATCTGTAATACATTGGTTTCAAACAATGGTGTATCATAAATAAACAATCAGTCCATGACTCAGCACTCTCCCTTAGAATACATTAAATAACACAATGGGCATGTGATGTCATATCAACGTTAAAAAAAACGATTTGGCATCACCACCACGTTTACAAGAAGGTTATATCTATTCAGATATGCTATGATATTTTCCTGTCTGTCAATGTTGAATAAATGTCGATTTGATGTCACAACGTTTTTTCAAGGTTGATATGATGTCGTACAAACAACTTACTCCACATTTTCTTCGGATAGTATATTTATTCTTGAAGCTAATGAAAATTTATCCTCAGGTCCAATACTACCATCACGTGATAAAAACCGAACTTGTGGTCGCCGTTCAGTTCCTGGCGTTGTGTCACCTGTGACACTTCCTGATTCACTGGTATCAAGTGTAGAAGTGTTGTTGTATAATTTCATTTCTAAAATTATAAACGTTAATGCTCAAAATGAAAACAGAAGAACTGATCTAATGGTTAACAATTTTTTTTTAATTCAAGCAGTTTGGCCGCCATTACAATAATGGTAGTAATGGCGTTGTGACAAAATGGTATCCAAACGTTAAAATCATGGATGAAATGAGTAAAGCTTTCAAACAGATTATTTAAATATAACTAAAACACTGCATAGCAGGCTATAAAATTACAGGCTAGTTGTGACAATAAAACTTAGGTATTTTAACAAAGAGAGGCATCACTCGCGGAAGAGTATTTTAAACTATGCCGAAAAACACTCATCCACAGTTTTTGCCCAACAGTTACTTTTTAACTGTGTGTATCACAAACACAGAAGAATGCATTAACTATTACTGATCTATAAGTAATGTATGAAATACATTATTTAAATACATTATAATATAAAAGGCTGGAAATAATTTTAAGTCTGCTTAATATTATTTACTTATTAAAAACTTCGCCTAATTAAAATACCTATTTCGATAGTCAATTAACCAATCAGAATACCTTTTTGATCGCAATATCTCACCAAAAGGGAACATTATAAAGCATAATAATGTGGTTAATTTCAAGTTAAACTGGATTTCCACTTTCCACTTTGCCTGCCGTAAGCAAATTGTTTTTCTCTGAGTGACGTAATATTTCTTGTTTGGTATGCATTACCAAAATAACTAATTCCGGTTCCTGAGACGCCATGTTTGTTGTCTACTTTTTTGAAAATTTGCACCAACTTGGAAGCAAAATAATATCTGAATAGGTCAGTACTATTAATGAGAATATCAATGAATTTCAAATGATCGCTTTCTTTAGTATGAAGAAAGTAATCAAATCAAAAACCTGTCCAAAGTCAGCAGTAAAGACGCTAGATCAACATTGGAAATGTTGTTTTAGCATCTTTACTGTGGACTTTGAACAGGTTTTTGCCCATTGGGTAGATCATGGACTCTGCAACGTGATATTTAACAATGGAAGTGTAAAGAAATGGTATAAGCATGGAGAGAAACAGGGGAGAGGGGGGTGATTCTATTGTTACAAGGTGTCATTTGAAGTTTCCTTGATATATTATGCACTAAACTTCACACCCAAGACTGAAAATAACTGTTGTCATCAACTGTGGAGGAGTGTTTTTGAGCTGTTTGCAACTGTAAACTATATTAAAACTCCAGATTATAACTTCACCTTTGTTGACATCATCAAGTGTTCTTTTTACGGCCATTCGAATTAAATTGTCAATTGCAAACATCCAATGCGGAAGAAGATTCATATGTTCCCTCATCACTTCAGATATCTAAAACATAATAACGTTATTAGGAACTTATAGAAACTAGGCTAATTTTTGGCCTTTCATTGCTTACAACATAAAGCATGTCCATTTGAGCACTCGTTTATTAAAAAAAAAACTTAAAAACTTACACATTCGGCCACCAAATGAAACGCTAATTGAATGGCATGTAAAACTCTATCGTCACCTCCATGATCTCTTTGAATTGGTCCTATGGTAAAACTGAATACATTGAAGGAAGATCTCCACTAGGCAACTTCTAAATGAAGCTATTACATGATGGTTCTTTCAACCATTGTAATGGCTTCATTTAAATTTTTTGCCGCTTTTAAAGGTATCAATATAGTAGGTCCAATTAACACCCACATTCAAATTAACGCCCCACCTAAAAAAGATAATTAACAACCCTATCTTTTAAACGTCATTTTTTGATTAATGCCCCTCCTTAAATCTTGAACATTTTAGTTAACACCCGGGACATTAATTAGATCATTTACTAGTTGGTATTCTTTGGTACAGTTACAGGCATATCTGCAGGAACAGATCAAAAATGAAATTTGAAGTCTGAATATAAAATGCCGGACATCACCTTTGGAGGAATATTTTTTGAGTATAGTGTTCAGCTTAAAATCTGAACACTATACTCAAAAAACACTCCTCCACAGGTATATGTCCAATTGAGCCATCAATCTTGCATTGGAGTGGTTTCTGCACACGTAAGAAACAAATTCATTGCAAGTTGACTGACAAAACAATAACATTATGTGTAGTTTCATTTTTGAAGTTGGACAAATTTAGATTCTTTTAAACCTACCAAAAAGTTATTTTTGACATAAAAATATTTTAAGATGGTCTCCCAGTGGGCAAAAACCTGTTCAAAGTCAGCAGTAAAGACACTAGAATGTTGGACGACATTGTTCTAGCATCTTTACTGAGGACTTTGTAACTTGAGTGAGACTAGTGTAGACTCCTGCTATATACAGAACTAACATTGTAAGTAAAATAATATATAAAAGAACAAAAATTAGGAGATGCATTTTATATACATTCAGTACTCAAAATAAGAACAACCTCCGTGATTTTTGGGGCATAGCTTTAGAATTTTTAGCCTAAAGCTATCTTCAAAGATCTCTCCTGTATAGTGATTACTTGTTCTTTTTATAAGCACTACATTGCAATTAGATGTTGAACTACTGTTATTAACATACCTATGAATGATTTAATGTCAACGTTAACTGGTTGTTCAATATATTCTATTAACGCTTCCAATAAATAGTTGAAACAAGTTTCGCGTAGCAATGGATACGAACTCAGTTCTTCTGTTTTTCGCATCCAACTCTCACAAATCTAAATAAGAATGTCAATAATACAATCATGGTCAACATAATTGAGACATTGACTGTCAAACATGGTTGAAATAATTGAAATATTGACTGTCAATCATGGTAAAAAATAATTGAGACACTGACTGTCAATCATGGTCAAAATAATTGAGACATTGACGATTTGAGACATTGACGGTCAATCATAGTCAAAATAATTGAGATATTGACTGTCAATCATAGTCCAAATAATTGAGACATTGACGGTCAATCATAGTCCAAATAATTGAGATATTGACTGTCAATCATGGTCATATTATTGGAGACATTGACTGTCAAACATGGTCAAAATAATCGAGACATCGTTTGTTAGTCATAGTCAAAATCATCAAGATATTTAATGTTTGTCAATCATGGTAAAAATAATTCATCAATAACTCATTTAGTATTCTTAATTTTATTTACAGTTCACCTGGGACTTTTCGAGCATTTTTCGAGGATTTTAAAAAACTTAATTTTTTCCCCACAATTTTTGGTTTGTCTTAATATTAATGATTATAAATTGCAGTTTTGCATACATAGCTAGTAGGATAGTAAAAGATTAATTTCGGAAATTCAATAAAGTATTTTAAGGAACAGCAGAAATGAAGTTTCAAACGAACATTTTTGGAAGAAATCATATTATTCTGGTAAATATCACAGCTCATAGATGCTTAGATGCTTTAAAAATTTAAGAGAAGAGTAAAATAAATGATTCTAATACCTCTCGTTTATAAGATTTCATGGAATTCAATAACAAGGATTTTCTTTCGTGTTCTTGATTAACCTGATAAAAGTCGTCAGAACCTGTGGTACTTGTGAATAATGATAAATTGGAATCTGAAAGTGGACTATCCAATGGATGTTTTTTGACCGGTTCACTAAAAAATAAAATCAATATAGAGTGAACAAAATGCGTATAACTAATAGCAAATGACTCAGTATCAGTAGTAGAAATAGTAAGAGCAAAAAATCACTGTGGAGGAGAGATTCTTGAGTATAGATTATTTTGTAGCTTGATGCTATGCCTAAAAATCACAGGCTATGCTAAAAATCACTCCTCCACAGTGATTGTTTGCTCTTATATCAACCACCGGTAAAAATATTTCCACGGTGCAAGAATTTATTGTTTGAAATAAGAGCAATTAATAACAAATGTAGAGGGATTTTTGAACTATATACTATTAATGTATTAATAATGCACTTTTTTCCAAACAAAGCACATGGATGGGATTTCTATTAAAATGATTCAGTTATGTGGTGTATCCATTGTTTGTCAATTGTTTTTTACAATGTGTTTTAGATGAAACTCTGGAACTCTGCTGCGCTCATGAACCCCAAATATACAAGGTTAAATAATTATGCTTCAACTACGCTTGGACCATTAGGCCGTGATACAATGATATTTTTGCCGCATAAAGCTATTTTTTAACTTCTAATTCTTTTCTCTTTTCATTTGAAGCATAATTATTTAACCTTGTATAAATAAAACGCATAAATAAAACATTTACCAGATGGACTTAAATCTAGTGCTAAGCTGTTTGCTGATGACACGTCCCTTTTTATACTTGTGAAGAGTTTAGATAAAAGTGGAAAATCTGTTTCAATGCAGACTCCAACAAGCAAGCTAAAGAAGTTATCTTTTAAATTAAACACAAATTAAAACCACCCAATCACCCTACGGTAGTATCTGTATTGGTATCGAGTATTGGGGTCATTAAACAACTTTACTATAACCTTCCAAAGAAATCCTTGTTAAATATATACACTGCATTTATGAGACCTCATCTTCATGGCGATATAATTTACGATAAATGCCTAATAATTCTTCATCTGGAAGAATTGAATCAGTTCAATATAATGCTTTTGTCTTGCGGTTACATGAATAATTAGAGGAACTTCTAAAGAAACATTATACCAAGAGTTTGACGTAGACTGGCTAGCTGACAGATGGAATTGTTGTAGGCTAATTTCCTTTTCAAGGATTATTATTGGTATTATGGCCCGCTATTTGTGTGTGAATATATTCCTTTGTTCCAGTTCTCCGATGACCCATCTCGAATAGGTATTCTCAAAGAAATATTTGCAGGAACTGATTATTATAAAAAATATTTTTTCCCTATTGTGTGAATGCCTGGAATAATCCTAATAAGGACATCAAATGTCAGAAGTCTATTTCAGTCTTGATGAGATTTTTTTCGACCAAAGTGTTCTTTTGTATACAATATTCATGATTTCTTCCTCGACTTAGAGTTAATTTAAGTCATTTGGAAACTGAATCAGTAGAACACTATTTGCTGTGCTTTTTGTTGAAATTTGAAAAACTCTCCTGGACAATTCAAGTAATCTTATCAATGAGCCAGATGTGTCAGATCTCCCAGATGTTAATACCTTTACACTAAAAGGTACCATTTCATTTATCAAAACTTCGTTGAGGTTTGACACTCCTTTATTCTACTTTATTTGGCTTAAGTACCTTCTTTATCTTCATTTGTACTTTCTTTATTATATTCTTTGTATTTTTAGTTTGTGCAGTACCACACTGAAAGAAACTTTTTATAGTACGAAGAGTATTTTGTATAGTTTTTATTATGTTTTCATCATGTAGAAAAAAATATATATATTATATATATTATTAGCTCTTATTTCCAGCACTGGAATTATGATGAAACTCTATGGAGCCTAGAAGAAACACATTGTGTCTGGAATCCCTTTATAGACAGCTATAATAATACCTATGAACTCTTGGAAAATGTCTTTTAGGTGTAGGAGTCAATGACATCTTTTTAGTTGGTCCAGTTATATCAGGAGTTCTATTTCTATAAAGCAAAGGTTTACATGATTACATAGTAAACAGAAAAAAGGATTATAGGATCATCAAGCTTGAATATGACAACTGGATCTCACATTTGGAGGAGCGTTTTTTAGCATAGTATTCAGCTTATAACCTATTTTCAAAAAACACTCCTTCACAAGTGATGTTCGGCAGTTATATTTAGGTCATTACATGCACATTACCATGGTATATATAAAATTATCATTGCAACAACTGGTTAAAATTGTCAAGCAGTGTTCGAAATAAGAACAAATAATCACTGTGGAGGAAGGATTTTTGAGCATTGCTTTAGGCATTCTAGCTCCACAGTGATTATTGCTCCTATTTCAAACACTGTTGAGAGGGATAACATTGAAGATTTATCTGAAGATTTACCATATTAGTGAAGATGAGTTTCCTCTCAATTTGTTTTGTAAACACCAACATAATGTAAAGATAAGATTTGAATTCGAAAATATTTTAGTAACCTCAAGATTTTATCGTTATCCGTGGAATCTGGAATCTGATCAACATATATATTCTCATTACAAAGTGTTATATTTTATCTCACCTACTGCATCAGCTTTAACAAAAAAATTTAAAACGTTTTTAAAATGTATTATACTTATTGGCATATTATCTGTCTGAGAATTATTAAAATTATTAATATATAGATACATAACATTTGTTTTATTTTTCTTGAATTATGCATATGCAGCTTTCTCAAAGTAATAAGCATTATGGAAATATGTGCCATTCTCAAAGTAGCAATTATTGTTTCCACTGTTTTATAACAAAAATATGTCACTTCAATGTTATATTATCTCAGACCACTTTGCATGCATGTAATAAAATGTTCTGTTCTTATTCAAGAATTGCAATTAAAACAGTATTTTAATAATAATCATGGAATCAATCATTGCCCATGCAAGTATTGCATGTAAGAT